>VYZX01017278.1:51120-132833 GCA_013401335.1 Brachypteracias leptosomus | reverse complement strand
CGGCAGGCGCGGGGCGGCATGGCCGTGCCGTCCCCTACCTGGGCCAGGACTTCGGGGCGCTGCGGCAGCAGTGCCTGGAGGAGGGACGGCTCTTCCAGGACCCCTCCTTCCCCGCCGGCCCCACCGCCCTCGGCTACCGAGAGCTGGGACCCAGCTCTTTCAAGACGCAGGGCGTCGTCTGGCGCAGACCCACGGTAGGGCGGTGGCGGGGGGGTCCCGGGGCCCCGATCCCAGGAGCATCCTCCCGCCGCACCACCGCGCTTTTTCACCCGGCTTTACTCTTTCTCTTTCGTGGCTTAACCTGGGTTTAATTTAATTCTGCGGGAGAGGCTGTTTGCGCTCCCCCTTCTCGGCACACCCGCAGACGCGTTTCTCCGCCTGCTGCCCGGTACCGGGTCGTGGTGGGGCGGCCCCGGGATGGACCCGCTCCCGCAGCCGCGCTGGGCTGCACCCAGGCGTCTGCAAAATCCCGGGGCTCCCGTTACGTGAGGCTGCGGCCGCTCAGAGCACCGGGGATGTCCCTTCGCCCGGGTCCGGAGTGGCCAGGCAGGCTCCGTCAGAAAGACAAACAGCTACAAAGCTGTTCTCCTCTCAGACCTGAGTTCTCCATGAGGACAAGCTGCTGGCTTCGGGTAGAGCTCGGGGCTGTCGCTCTAGATAACTCTTTCCCTTAACAGAGAGATGTGCTCACCACGATGTGGAGGTTTCCTTCATGAACCCTTGCTCAGCCTGCCTCAGGCCGCCAGAGCAGCCCTGCCTGGCCATGGGAGCCATCGGGTCAGATGGCCTCCAGCGTGCCTAGGTGTTTCTGAAAGACCCTGACACGGTCAGTGGTGGGGAGGTAATAACAGAGCGGTGTGTGTAAAAACTCAGCGGACCTCCTGGCACATACTGTGAAGAGAGGTGACTGTCCACAAGTTTTGGTCCTGTTCTCACCATGCTTACTGTGTCTGGTGCCCTCACTTGTTCCTGACCCGCTCCATCTCTGTGGTATTCGTCTGCTGGTGTCAATTGCTTGTTTAAGTGTTCCCTCCCTTACCTGCACATATGTGTAACACCAGGCTTGTTTTGTTCCCAGGAGCTGTGCTCCAGCCCTCAGTTCATAGTTGGAGGAGCCACTCGCACGGACATCTGCCAAGGGGCCTTAGGTAAGGTGGAGGCAGAAAGATGGGGTTTCTGTGCGAATGCTGTCCCAGGACACCACAGCTTATACTAGATTGTAACTCTGTAAATACATCCTTTTGCATCCCACCACCTCTCTTCATATCACGTCAGATCTTTCTTGCTTTTCCCTGGCACCTGCAGGTAGGGACCATGTGTATTTGGCAACCAAGCGCAACCTTGCTGTGTGCGTGAGGCAGGGGTGACACAGACTGGTTTCCTGATGGCTTTTCTGATCATTGCCAGTTCCTTTCATAACCACATCCATGTGCCTGAGAGTAGCTTGACTAATTTCTGCCTGTAACAGGCTGCTTAGAAGTGTAGTTGAGTATGTAGTGGAGTGTTTCTTTCCCAAGTAAGGGAGAGTGCTGCTGAGCAAGAGGGACCCCCTGAAACCTGGAAAGATGCAGAGATGTGGAAAAAACCAAATTATACAGAGGGATTCCCAGATGCTTGCCAGCTCTTGAGGAAAACAAAACTGTGGTATTTCTGGAGGGATGGGCCAGCCTGTAAGCCCTCTACTTTTGCTATGGCTGCCACTCAGTTTGAGCGACCCCGGGTCAGCTGCTCCTGAGGACCCTTGGGAGCTGCAGGGAAGCCCCAGGGGACAGCAGTGAGTGGGTGGCTTAACCTGACTGTGCACGTACAGCCATCCTGGTCTCAAAGAAGGCTTTGCCAGAAGGGGTTTTGGGCAAAAGCCTCCATGCCTCTCCTCCCAGAAGGCAGCGTGGAGGCTGGTGAGGAGGGCAGCAGTGAGGATGTGAGGGTAAACAAACTGGGGTGGCAGTGAGGCTCCTCTTTATTCCACAGCTGTAGGGAGAGGGTTTTAGATGAGACAGTGCTTGAGGGAAAGCCCTCAGTGTAAGGAAATATGACTAATACGTGCCATGTGTTGTGCTTTTGCAGCAAGTTTGGCAAAGGAACGAAGTTCTGTTTGGATTTCATCAGCATAATATTAACCACATTGTGGCTCCTTAGTTTCTAGTCCCGCTGCTGCTATTTCCTTTTTCATGTCCAAAAATATAATGAATAGGGAAGCTTATTTCACATGTTTTGCGCTTATGTTTTCTTTCAGAAGTTACTCAGGTTGGTGCTGATAGATACAATTTGTGTAAAAAGCCCTGACAGTAAAAAATACTTGGATTGTGAGTTTCGTTCTCCTCATGCCCCAGTATTGATACACAGCAGGCAATGAATTTTTTCAAGTAGCAGAACAATAAGTTGAAGAGTTACCCTGGCCTTGTGAAACATCTGGTGGTGAGAAGGAGCTAAGAGATAGGAAATTATTTGCTTATATCAGTGCACTGTGAAAACTGAACAATAAGGACTTTGAGAAAGGGCTTAAGAAGGCTGATAAAAAGGAAACATCTTCCCCAAAAGGTGCTGGGAACTGGGGAATTGCCAAAAGGAGCATGAAGTCAGCAAAAATCTGCAGTAACTGGGGGAAAGGCAAGGGGAGATTGTGACCACTGACTAACAGACCACCTATCTCAATTATACCACCACCTCAAAACAAGGGACAAAGCATAAGTAGTCATTTATATAGCAAGTGAGGATATTTTAACCAGTCATATGGGTAAATAACAATGCATATATATTAGAAAGTAGAATAATTAAAAACTTTGTGTATAAATAACTGATAATACAGGATGAGAGTGTGTGCATGTTAGGAGGAGAGATTCCCCCATGCACCCAGCACTGTAATAAATAATGCCTGCCTTCTAAAACTTCAAATCAAGTCTTAGAAGGTTTATTTTGCTACCAGATTTTATGATATTGGTACCATCAGTGGTGTTTACTGAGCTTCATTGTGTCATTGGTGAAGTCCTTGGTGTGTCACTGCTTTGACATAAAGCACATCCCAGTGCTTAACACACGTGCCAGATATTTGTCCTCATCTTTTCTTTTTTTTAATTTTATTTTATTGTGAAACTTCACACCTAAGGAGAAGTAATTCAGCATGAAGTCACGGTTTATTGTAATGGACCAGTCAGATGTTCTCATGAGGTTATACAGTACTACCAAAGGATATGAACTGATTCACAGCTTGTAATACTTTATCTTCTGAAACCGTATTTGAAAAGGAGGTTGTTAATGTTCTTGTTTATATGATCATTTTCACCATGACTAAGTACTGTGGTGACTTGCCCCACTGTCTTCTTAGGAATCTGGGCAGGGTTTTGGTATTGTGTGACAGTTTAGTGGTCGATTAAAAGTTAGATCCTATTGATCCTTTCTCTGTATAGCCATTAAGTTACTAAGAGACTGTATTGAATCTCTGCTTTTCACACAATGAGGCTAGCAGATGTGCTATACAAATAACTTTTTTTTTTTTTTTTTCAATTGCCTCATCCAACACCAGTGTTTGTATCAATACGTTTGCTTAATCTTCCATTTACTTAAACTTTATATGCTGATATCCTGTCATATTTTAGAATATCACAAAGATTGCCCTGGAAGATGTCAGGTGCTCTTGAAAACCTATACTTTTCATTGTTACTTTTTTTCCATAGGAAGCTTTTGTAATCTGTTTATTCCCCAAAGAGTTTAAGCAGAAAGCAGCAGACCTGTGTCTATATGGAATTTCATTGCTGTTGCTAAGCCATTAAGAACATCTTTACCCTGAGGGTGGTGAGACACTGGAACAGGTTGCCCAGGGGGGTTGTGGATGCTCCATCCCTGGAGGTGTTCAAGGCCAGGTTGGATGGGGCCTTGAGCAAACTGGTCTAGTGGGAGGTGTCTCTGCCATGGCAGAGGGATTGGAACTAGATGATCTTTGAGGTCCCTTTCAACCCAAACCATTCTATGATTCTATGATCTCAGAGTACCACAGGGACAGATGAGGTGTCCAAAGCACATGCACTCATCACTGCTGCAACAGACTTCTTGACAGGGGTGTGTAACCGATCAGCTCGGATGATGAGCAGTGGCATAGATGTTCCTTTTAGCCCAGGAATCTGGTCTGTGGGCCAGATGCAGCCTACAAGCTTGTTTCATTGGTTTTAACCAGGAATGTACAATACTGTGATGCATAAAAGACATAGCTGATCAGCTATCAAAGGTTGTCCCCTCACCAAGTTCATTAGATTCTCTGGACACCAAAATTCTGCCCCTTGGGCTTTGGATGATACTTTATTCTGGTTTTGTTGCTCTTTAGGAGAAACTTCTAAAGGTGAGATTTGAAGTTGGTTTTGCAGTATCAGAGCTGAAGCCAATGATATTTGGCTCAGAACAGAGGGGATATGGTGACTCATTACAGCGAAGGGGAGGAACTGAAGCCAGTGTGGAGAGGAAGCTTATTCACCCTTAACCGCCTTCTTTGGACGGTGTGTTACCATGATACCACAACACGGGGGCATACACAGTGTAGTAGCTCTCATCTGCTGATTTAGACATGGGTGTCTCCTCCTTAAATAAAAACGTGTGGAAAAATAATTAGCCGAGTAGGATGAATTTAGAAAATTAGGTGCATGGTTTTACCACACTGGCAACCACTGCCCTGTAAGTGGGTGTCCATAGCCTCATGATTCTAACCAGAAAACTTCCATGGTATTAATATAAATACCTTCAGCTGTTGACGTATTTGTTAATCTATAGCTGTGAGTGTTTTAATGGAATGATGTCTTTGTGATTGGCAGAACGTACATTTTTCCTTTGATTTCGTACTCTTACACAGGCTGTGCAGTGACCTGAGGAGCTGCCTTTTCTTTACAGCCCTCCAGGCACTTCATGGGGACGATTTGCTTGTCTTTGTTTTCCAGAATGGCCAATTTTAAGCCCTTAAGGGCTTGCCTTGCAATTGCATTTTTTGTAACATTCTCGTTTATAGCTGGAGATTAAGTAAATGCAGAGATGGATGTATAGAAATAAGAAGTAAAATATTGATAGCAGTGAACAGGAAGCATGACAGGGAAAAAATAGCACCTTTTGTTAATATAAATAAATTCACGGCCTTATATACTTACTTTTCTGGTAACCTTGTTCTGCCTATTGTTTCACAACAATTCTCCATTATTAAAGTAGCTTTGCTAGCACTCCTTTCAAATTCTCCATATAAGTAACCCATCTGTTAGCCTCCTCTTGGACTTTTCTTATCTATCAAAGAAAGTCACCATCAAGACCCTTACAAAAATACCTGTTCTTATAATTAAGACTATTTGATAAAGATCCTGCTCAGGCTTACTTAGTGCAGGCTAGAACTCCAGGTGTTGTCACAAGATATGTTTTCATCCAGTCTTTGAATCATCAGGTCTACTTTTAGTGATGACTGTTCAGAAAGGGAGGGATGATGTCCTGACTGTTGAGTACTTTCAACTGTGGAAACCAAAGGGTGATGTGTCTCCCATGTATGCGGTATCTGCCTTTTAATCTCAAGAGGACCTTGCCCAGAGTTGCCAAAGTTAAAATCTATGTTTGTCTGACTCCAAATTCTCCTTAGAAATCAGTATAAAGTTCAACAGAGAGATTTTACAACAAAGTCTGCAGTTTCTCTTTATGTTAGCCTTGATGGGACAGATAGAAAGTGAAGGAAATTCTTTATATACTCTGCTTATGGGCTTAGAAGTCTTCTTGGAGGGGGTAGTTTCTCCTCCTTGAACTTCAGTGCTTCTTATCTACAGGGGAAATCGAACTCAAAGATGTATTATAGCATTAAAGGGTGTATGCTCTTAATCCAGATCCATGAGCAGCTTATTGACCAAGGATTCCAGAACTACTATGGTCACATCGATTTGTTCACTTATTCTTTCTGTGCTACTCTCTGCCTGCCCATCCCCTGCCCTGTTTATGGAGTAGAAATGCTAGTATTTCTTTGGAAGAGTGGTGGGACAGCTGCTCTCTGAGCCAAACTACTAATTTAAATCAGCACAGTTTTTCTGAGGTTAGTAACACCAACGTCAGGTGCTCTGGGGATCTCATGGAGCGGTTGAGTTTGCCTGGTTGAGTAAAGCTGTGCAATGTGAGCTCTGATTTATGCTGCAGGTTGAGCAATAGAGACAAAAAACACCTCCACAGCTGACTGTGAGCAAGGGGCGTAGGACATGCCTCAAGCTGCTTCCACCCACCCCACAGAGCATGCACAAAGTTCCTTTGGCTCTGCCTGCAGCTTTGGCGCAGAGGCCAAGAGCTGTATGGCTTTACCCAGCTCTGCTTTAGGACTAGCACAGCAGTGCTGAGCAGGTTGAGTTGCTCTTTTTCTGGGTTTATCTAATTTAGTGTCTGTGATCCATGAAAGCATGGATCTGCCTAACCATGTGAAGGCATCCTAGTATTCTAGGTAAGCATACCTGTACTGGCTTTGGATTAGCTCATGTAGGTCTGAGATGCCAGAGACTCACTTTGCCTCCAAGTTGTGCATGTCTATAAAAGCCTTGAAGACTGTGGGATGTGTGCTAGGGTTGTTCTGCTGCTTGGACACCTGTCTGTGGGTTATCAGTTACTTGGGCTCTGTGCTGAGATGAGATCAGTTAACCTATCAGTTTGTGTATTTGTGGCTTATCTCATGCCTGTTTCCGGTGTTCAGGATACTTTGAGATCGTGGTTTGTTAGAAGTCTCGCTGAGGCTTGCTAACTTCCTAGGTGTGAATGATTGTTCTTGCTGGAGCAGGAACACAGTGGCACAGCAGGGAAAATGGAGATCTCTGATCTTTCCCTTTTTCTTTTAAGATTTTTTTGGTCTTAAACACCCAGTGGCTCCTGGGTGCTAGAAGAGGAGGGAAGCCAAGGGTTATCCACCGATGTGCAGTGCTGGGGTGTTGATGGAGAGTGCTCAGCTCTCCTGCAGTATGTGCTGGTCCAGTGCACATCTATCTCCTTCTCCCACGATGTCTCTGACATATAATATTTCTACTGACAAATACAACAGCCCACTGCTCTCTTGATCCAGAAGAGTCCTGTCACAAGCTGTGACCTCTTCTAACTCTGTAGGGTGACAGAAAGACTTGTTTGTCTGGATTAATGGGTTGACTTGCTGTGTGATGAATGACACAGAGTTAAGGAAGGAGGAGTGGAGACAATAAGCTATTAATTCAGAGGTAGTATGGTATTAACTCAGCCTGACCCCACAGGAGCCTTAATCAAAGTGCCAGGGCTGTTCTCTAGGATAGAGTTGTCCCTTGGACTTGGAGAACTCCAGCTCTTGTTCAGAAACCACTTCTTTTGGAGACTTAATAAAAACAGGGATCCTCAGAACAGAAGGGATTTCTGAGCAGTCTCTCACAGGTGATTACTATGTTGTCAGGTTTGTTTGAAGATTCCTTTGGTTAAAAAAAAACAAACCAAAAAAACCAAGACAAAACCATAAAAATAACTTTATGCAGGCAGGCTTTGTGGGAGAGCACAGATCTAAGCTGAAGTGAAGTTGAAGTCCTGTTGCCTTTTGGCCAAAGGGTTTGTCTGCAGAGCCCTTTAACATCCTCCTCTCTAAGGAGAGCTGCTGCAAAGGGTAGCTGCTAAAGCCCTCATGCAGCTGGAGGACAGAGGATCATACTCTTAATTGTAGATTAGCCTATCTAAAAATGTCTCTAGTATCTTCTGACCCCAATCTCTTTCCCAGCAAACACATTTTCTCTGTGTGGCAGTGCCTCTGAATGCACCACGGCATCAGAGGGTGCACAGCTCCCAGGGAGGAGAGTCTCAACACTATGAAGGAGGCTGTAGGAAGAGTCATTGTTTTGCAGGGTGAGATGAAGGTACTGTCACAGGGAAGGGAGGGGAAGATCATTGTGGCTTCATAATCTGTCATAAGAGAATGGCAAGGTGACTTTCCTGTTTGAAAAAATGTTCTGACACAGCAATTTCTCCACCGCAGTACAAGCAGCCAGAGGAAGGGCTGAAGAGAAAGTTTTATGCTCCTTTCTTCTCCTCTAGGTTATGAAATAGTAAAAGCATGTCAGGTCCTGAAATTATTCCGCAGTTTCACATCTTCAGCCTTTCATGAGATGTATAAAGGGCCATGGGGCAAATGTAATTCATAGACCTGCTGCTGGGGATCAGCTGTGAAAAGCAAAGGGCAGCCTGGAGTGACTTGCAGGTTGCCTGTGTTCCTCCTAGTGCTTTCTGAGTGGTGATGGATTTGGGCCTGAGGGTGGCCCTCAAGAGCTGCTTTGGAGTTAATTTTCTCTGAGGCTTTCTCCCATTCAGATCCCAGCTTCTCACCTGTGAGATTTTGACCCTTTTCCTATAGGAGCGAGCTGGCTGCATAGAGACCATTGCTTTGCTGGCCTCTGACTTCCTGGCAGCTGTGTCTGGTTCATGTTTCTTGAACCTGCAATCCTACACCTGATGCAGAACCATTCTGTGGGATCTGATGTGTAATACCAACTTCCCTGTGTTCACAAAAGAAGGCCACAGCAGATCTGGTAATGGCAACCAGGAGTTTTGTGTTGGGCTGTGAGAGTCAGGAGATCAGCTGGGTTTTTAAATCTCTTTCTCTTGGGCTGCAGGAGGCCCACGGCTGAGCAGAAAGGTAACCACTCAGTTAAAGTAACACTGGTTTCTGAAAATAATTACAAAAAATAGAGGTACTGTTTGTATATAGTTGTGGTCTCCTTCTCCCTCTGCTTGGTAGGAGATGGTGTGGAAAAATACTATGCAGACAGCCTGGGCCCTGGGTGTGCAGGCTCGGTGTATGTTGGCTCCACCCCAGGAAGGGTGAAGAGGTGTGTGGGACTGGGGAACAGTGCCTGCCTTCAGACCTTTCCTGACTCTCTGGTGACTAGCACCAGAGACAAGATGTGGGACTAAACAGAGAGGCCTCTGTTTAGCAAGAACCTCTAGAGATGTGTAAGGTGAAAGGAGCTCCTGTTTGGTAGGAAGCTTACAAGAAACCTTAAGGGCAGCTTATCAATAGGAAGGTCTCTGCATGGCAAGTCAACAGGAGTTTATTAAACATGAAGAAGGGAAAGGAAACCAGCTTATGCTTGAGAAAACACAGACCTTTTGAGGAGAGACTACACCTCTGAGTACCTGTGTGTGCCCACAACCCCAGCTCTTTGCCTTTTCCCATGCTGCTTCCCAACCTGTAGACACTCAATTGAATATTAAGTTTTCTTTCCAGTAGTCCCAGCATGGGTGATAACTGTGTTGGTAGATCATGAAAGGCCTGCTTTTACTCTTTTTCATTACTTTGGTCTTGAGGAAATGCAACACTTGCCTGGAAATGGCTCGTTGTTTGTGTACATACATTTAATCTGCCTTAGAGGTGAAATGATGGGAGGGATCACATCATCACAGCTGAAGTGATTGTTTATTACAATTCACAATCCTTGTTACAGTACAAAAACCAAAGAATAATGTCCGAATAATGAACAATGTCTTTTTTCTTTCTTCTTTTTTACAGGGGACTGTTGGCTCTTGGCCGCTATTGCCTCTCTCACCCTGAATGAGGAAATTCTGGCCCGTGTTGTTCCCAAAGACCAGAGCTTCCAGGATAAATATGCAGGAATTTTCCACTTCCAGGTAGGTGGAAAACAGCCTTCCCCCCTCAGTGCTGTTCTCCAGGAGCTGGTGTGGCTAGCTATGTCTGCATGGGTGGTATTTCCTGGGGCACTTTGAGGGATGTCAAAAAGCCAGGCAGAAAACCAGAGACATTCAAGAAAGGTGATTGTGGTGGAAGCAGGAAAACCACTAACCAAAGAGCTGGGAGCAGCGGGGCTATCTTTGTGGTCCTTCCTCCATCAGCAGATACAGCTGAGGACGTGCATCACTGAACAGGATGGGCGAAGCTGGCTGTGAGGGGGATTCCTTTTCCTCTAGGAAATCAGTGTTAGCAGATAAAAATTTTGGTGACCTGAGTGCACAGCATGGGGCAGTGATGAAATGTTTGTGCTCTCTTTCCAGTTCTGGCAGTACGGGGAGTGGGTGGACGTCGTGGTGGACGACAGGCTGCCCACCAAGAACGGGGAGCTGCTCTTTGTGCACTCGGCAGAGGGCAGCGAGTTCTGGAGCGCGCTGATGGAGAAGGCCTATGCCAAGTGAGTCAAGGCCAGGCTTTCACCCCACTCAAACCTCCCGATGCCTCTGCTTCCTCATAGCATCCTCAACTGCATGGATATCATGCATTTAAATTGTCAACCTAATTATTAGCCTTTATAATTTCTGGGGTATCCCACAATGGCTGCTTCAGTAAAGTTTTGCTGATAAATACTTAGGACAAATAGCCAGAAGTATTGACTTTGCTAGCCAAGAAAAAGAGCTCTTATATCTCATGACAAGGCTGTCACTAGAGTGCTGTGTCCTGTCACCAGTGCCTGGGAAGCTCCATTTCACGTGCTCTACACACCCATGAGGGCTTGCAGCTGCAGTGCTTCAGCATGCAGAGCACACCAGTGCATGTGTCCAGGTCTCTGTTGATGGTGAAGATGCTCAAATCAAAATTTCCAGTTTGGGGATGGTCAGGGAGGAATTCTGCAATCTAATATTACTATTGTCAATTGACTTGAGAAATTGAGCTAATTTAGAAAAGCTGAAAATCTAATGCATAATTTTTAAAGGGATTGAAAGACTGTATGGAACTAGAGAGGCAAATTGTTGGGTCTTGATTTAAAAAAAAATAAATTTTTGCCATTAAAATGACTGAACCTGAAACCTGTATACATGATCATATAAGATCTTATGCTGGGTTTTCCAAGTACAGAGGTCTAAGAAGCAGATCTGAATGGGGAGGCATGTTTGTAGTTGCTGCGGTGCTGTCAAAAGCAGAAATGCTGTTGGCACAACTGGGTGCCCCTCTCCAAGAGAAAAGAAGAAGAGGGAGCCTGATGTGTGTATGTGTGTGTCCCTCTTCATGCAGGCTAAATGGATCTTACGAGTCTCTCTCTGGTGGCACCACCACTGAAGGCTTCGAGGATTTCACTGGTGGAATTGCAGAATGGTATGAGCTGCAGAAGGCACCACCAAACCTCTTCAAAATCATCCAGAAGGCACTTCAGAAAGGCTCTCTCCTTGGCTGCTCCATTGATGTGAGTCAGCAGGCTTATTGCTGAACACTCAGCTCTTGCTGTGCATGAGGGCAACTGCAGGGTGGACCCATGCTCCATCCACAGGAGATGCACGAAGGATGTTGGTCCAGTCTGCCTACAGTTCTGTGCTTTACCTCGTGTCTGCAGAATTTGACCCAAGAGTGCAACCCAGACACATGTTCTTCTGAGGGGTTAGGTGAAATGTAGATGTCAATGGCCCCAAGTTGTGCCAGGGGAGGTTTAGATTGAATATTAGGAAGAAGTTCTTTACTGAAAGAATGGTCAGGCATCGGAATGGGCTGCCCAGGGAAGTGGTGGAGTCACCATCCCTGGAGGTGTTAAAAAAAAGAGTAGATGTGGCACTTCAGGACATGGTCTAGGGGTCGGGGAGATGTTGGGATGAAGGTTTGACTTGATGATCCTAGAGGTCTTTTCCAACATAAATCACAGAATCACACAGAATCACAGAATGTCAGGGATTGGAAGGGACCTCAAAAGATCATCTAGTCCAATACCCCTGCCCGAGCAGGATCACCTAGATGAGGTTACACAGGAACGCATCCAGACGGGTTTTGAATATCTCCAGAGAAGGAGACTCCACAACCTCCCTGGGCAGCCCGTTCCAGTGTCCTGTTACCCTCACTGAGAAGAAGTTTCTTCTCATATTTAAGTGGAACCTCCTGCGTTCCAGTTTGTACCCGTTACCCCTTGTCTTATCATTGTTTGTCACCGAGAAGAGCCTGGCTCCATCTTCGTGACACTCCCCCTTTATATATTTATAAACATTAATGAGGTCTCCCCTTAGTCTCCTCTTCTGCAAGCTAAAGAGACCCAGCTCCCTCAGCCTTTCCTCATAAGGGAGATGCTCCACTCCCTTAATCATCTTTGTAGCCCTACGCTGGACTCTCTCCAGCAGTTCCCTGTCCCTCTTGAACTGAGGGGCCCAGAACTGGACACAATATTCCAGATGAGGTCTCACCAGGGCAGAGTAGAGGGGCAGGAGAACCTCTCTCGACCTACTAACCACCCCCCTTCTAATACACCCCAGGATGCCATTGGCCTTCTTGGCCACAAGGGCACATTGCTGGCTCATGGTCATCCTGCTGTCCACCAGGACCCCCAGGTCCCTTTCCCCTACACTGCTCTCTAATAGGTCATTCCCCAATTTATACTGGAACCTGGGGTTGTTCCTGCCCAGATGCAGGACTCTGCACTTTCCCTTGTTATATTTCATTAAATTTTTCCCCGCCCAACTCTCCAGCCTGTCCAGGTCTCGCTGGATGGCAGCACAGCCCTCTGGTGTGTCAGCCACTCCTCCCAGCTTGGTGTCATCAGCAAATTTGCTGATAGTACACTCAACTCCCTCATCTAAGTCATTGATGAATATATTGAATAATACTGGCCCCAGTACTGACCCTTGGGGCACTCCACTAGTTACAGGCCTCCAACTGGACTCTGCCCCATTGACCACGACTCTCTGGCTTCTTTCCTTCAGCCAGTTTGTAGTCCACCTCACTACCCGTTCGTCCAGTCCACACTTCCTCAGTTTAGCTGTGAGGATGCTGTGGGAGACCTTGTCAAAGGCTTTACTGAAGTCAAGGTAGACCACATCCACCGCTCTGCCATCATCCATCCACCTCGTTATATCCTCATAAAAGGCTATGAGGTTGATGATTCTGTGATCATTCGTTCATGTATAAAAGCTTGTTGCGTCCTTCATGTTTCTTCCTTGGGACCTAGAGCTTTTACTGTTTTGTAGGTACATGGTCATGAATCATACAGGCAACTCATTAGGAGTCCAGATGTACATCTTTGTTCTTAAGAAAGTTTGGCAGCAGGTTGGTACAGGCTGAGTGGGCAGAAAGCTGCTGTTAATGGTCCAGCAGTCAGATGCTCAGAGGTGGCAACCTCCATCCCTGCCATAGCCTGTTTGTCGCACAAATTGTACCAAAATGTTCACAACAAATCTGAGCCCTGTTCTTGAAGAAGGGAGGCTCGGACTGTTGCTAGTGCTTGAAAGGCTTTATGGGAAAACGACATTGTCAAAAGCTGAACATGCACAAGATGGAAAAGAGGAGCTTTGGCCCTGCCTGCAAGGGTTCAGCATCACTTTTAGCCTTGCTGAAATGAGTCTAAGTATTGTTGTGATAATCGCCCTACGTCCAAATGAGATTGCATCTTAGTTATGTCTAAAGGGAAGGTAAACTGTTTACAAGAACTTAATTCGTAATATAAATTCAAATGTTTCCTCCTGTATTTCAAGTCAGAGACACAGGAGTGGGAAGATTCACAGCAGGAAAAGTCCTTGGTTAATATCAGCGTGTGACTTTTGAGGTCTGTTTTACTCCTTTGCACTTAGATAAGGATCTGACATATGGATTTTTGCCCCAGAATGATACAAATCTCTTGTCAGGGGTGGAGGGGAAGTAAATACATTTCAGTGACAGTTTCTATATTATAAAGTAATTATTAGTGAGTTTAGCCTTTGAAAAAATCCTGTAAAATCTTTCCTTGCCTTGTTTGGGAGAAACAGGGCCAGAAATTAAGCTTTACATGGTGAATGCACTGTGGGGCAGTAACAGGACATGAATTGAGGGTGAAATCCTGCCTGCTCGATCCCTCTCTCTCTCTTTTTTTTTTTTTTAAACTTCAAATATGCTTGTTTAAGGATCATGCACTTTCTGAAGTAGTGGGAGGGCAATGACAACCACACGTTTCATAGAGGGTTCAGAATTATTCCAGCAAGATGTCAAGCTGTCACTTTCAAGAAGTGACTTTTATCTGAAGTTTTTATAGGCCAGACTGCCTGAGTATTTTAATGGCCATGAAAAAGTTGGAAGGTTCAGGTATGAATGGCATCCAAAGTGCAGCCTTTTCCCTTCCTCCTCTGCATGGCAAGTCCTAGGGTGGTGGTGCTGGGGAAAGGAAGGTGAACCTCCCACCCCATTGTGAAGCTGAAGGGAATGTTTTGACCTCAGAGCAAAGCACTGGGGCTTGCTGGACCTGGGTGTGATTCCTGGTGACACCTGAGCAACCTCAGGCTGGTCACTTGCTGTGTTCCTCCTAGTCCCTTGAGAACATGGACTTCACTGTGTACATCCCCTTCGTACAGCATTTGGAGATGCACAGGAGGGGGTGTACCTCACCAAGTGTTTCAGAGCCAGGAGGGAGCTTTGCTGTGAAGCAGGGCTTCTGGCATGCACCCCATGCCTTGAGCATGAGCCTCAGGGGTTCCACCACTGCCACACATGTTGCCTACCCCTCTACCCGCTCTGTCACACAGATCCCTCTCGTTACCTCTGTGCAGCAGCTAAACCACCACTGTAGTCTCCCAGCAAGATTAAAGCTCTGTTGGAGGGGGAAACTTTGCTCCGTTGGATCCTCTGCCTCACGGGAAGCCATGCTCACCAAACTTCTTTGCTCCTCCAGATCACCAGTGCGGCAGAGACAGAGGCAGTCACTTCCCAGAAGCTGGTGAAGGGACACGCATACTCAGTCACCGGGGCAGAGGAGGTAGGTGTGCTGCTCCAAAGGGGTGAAAGGCAGAGAGCTTTACAGGTGGCCTGGGCCATGGCAGCCACAAATTCATCTTCAGTGTTGCAAGTTCTCCAGGCTCACTCACTTTGCCAAATCAGGTTTTGAGTCCCTTTTTTCTGAACAAGTACTGAATTAGTTGGAGTGTTTCGGATAAATGCAAACTTGACTTCTCAAGGGGTTGATCAAAAAAATACCTCTTTTTTTCCGTAAGTACTGCTCTTTCCTAGCAAGTGGTGTGATGGGAAGCCCTGTGCAGAGGACACGCTACCCTCTGCTGGTGACTGGGTCCTTCAACATGTTTCTGTATAACAGGCAGCACTGTAAGCGCTGTCTGTATTTTGAACACATAGCAAGATGTGCAAGAAGTGTGTGCCAAGCAAAAAAAAAAAAAACTAAAAAAATTATTGTGCCTTAAATGCCTGCTGACCAGTGCCTTTCAGAAGGACACAGTGTTGGAATGCAAGATGTCTGTTCAAGAATAGGTGACTGGCAAAGGTAAGACAAGTGAAAACAAAGGAAGCAGATCATGGCGTCCTTCCACGTGTGCAATGGAGTTTCAGTTGCTTGCCAATAATTGTTTCTGAAACAATTTCTCCTCAGAGGGAGGTGTAGAGAGCCGCTGACAAGCACCGAGGTGGACGCTGCCAATAGGCAGGTTTATGTGCTTGAATTTGGTTCTCCTCTCACAGCAAAAACAGCAAAGAGGGAGTTTGACCTTAATTCACAAACAGGCATGATTTAGCCAGGCTTTTCCTTTGGAGATAGGCACAGACTTTGTAAGGATAGTTCATCTTGGGCACTGGAGCATCATTTCTGGACTTCATGCTGCTGCTGCTCCATGTGGTTTTCTTAGTTTCAGACTCTAGAGGTGCACCAGCTCCTTCCTGAAATGAGTGCCATGTGTTCCCCATAAGTATTGGGTGTTCTCACTGAAACTCGTACAGCTTTGCTTGGCCTGGCCTCGCTGTGTGCAGAGATCAGCAGCTAACAAGTCAGAGCCTTGGCTCAGGACAAGGAGGAGCTGACGTTGCAACACTGTGGGACATTTGTGTGGTCAAGGGGCCTGTGGCCAGACTGAGTATCCTATCTCTTGTAACAGGCTCATCTTATTTATAGGGGGGGAAAGCATTTAAATGTGAACAGGCAGTTTATACATAGATATACATAGATGATAACTTTAGAGAAATATCCCGTTGTACCTGCTTTTGGGCAGCCCTGTAGCAGCTTTGTGTTCTCTTTACTTGAAGTCCTATCAGAGGTATTTTTTTTATCAGCAACAAAGCAGACATGTTGGTTATCATGAGCTTTGATAGGTGCATACTGTAAACCTCTGGACAAGCTTGGGTGCGTGGAGCTCATTCAAAATCAGTTTGACTTCATGGTTTTTGGACCAGATGAGTGCATGTTTGTGTATATACGCTTTAGTGTTTGTGTAGCACTGAAACATTTATTCTGTCTTGTCTGTCATTCTAATTCCCAAAGAGAAGGTGAAAGGGAGTGCAGTGCTGAGTCCCTGAGTAACTCTCCATACACATCTGGTCCCATCAGGTGAACTTCCGAGGTACAGTGCAGAAGCTGATCAGAATCCGAAATCCCTGGGGGGAAGTGGAGTGGACTGGAAAATGGAATGACAAGTGAGTCAATGGCTTGAGTGTTGCCCGTAGGCTTTTACTGCAGGGCCCTGTATGATCATATTTCTGCTGTCGCCTGTCTTCTCCCTACCTCAGACTCCTCTCTAAGTCACATCTGAATGTCATGTTTGCTCTGAGCTGTTTTAAAGAAGCATCCTGCCACTGTCATCTCCCACGTGGGCATCACAGCATGTGGTGCCCTTCATACAAACACCTGCCCTCGTGTAAGGCGCAGTCATTTGGTTCCTATAAGCCTCTTTGCAGTTTCTGCTTCTCTAGCGGCCCAGGTTCAGTGGTGAGCTACTGAAAACTTTCTTTCTAAAAGTGCTTTAAAAATCTTTTCTAAATTCTGTTGTTAGCAATGAAAACAGGAGTTTTTTTACTTATGTGGCTGGGCAGTATTTGTTCTGGGTCTTTCTTTTTCTAAAATAAAGTTCTGTCTCAGGCAAGGCATTAGCACTTTCTGCAAATAAAATTGTTTCTGATCCTTACCTGAGATATTTAAGAAGTGAGGACAGGCTGAGAGAGTTGGGGTTGTTCAGCCTGGATAAGAGAAGGCTCTGGGGAGGCCTTATTGTGGCCTTCCAATATATGAAGGAGGCATACAAGAAAGCTGGGGAGGGACTTTTTACAGGGCCTGTAGTGATAAGGGGTAATGGTTTCAAACTGAAGAGGGTGGATTTAGATTAGAAATTAGGAAGAAGTTGTTCATTATGAGGGTGATAAGACACTGGAGCAGGTTGACCAGGGAAGCTATGGATGCTCCATCACTGGATGTGTTCAATACCAGGTTGGATAGGGCTTTGAGCAACCTGGTCTAGTAGGAGATGTCCCTGCCATGGCAGGGGGGGGGGAACTAGATGATCTTTGAGGTCCCTTTCAACACAAACCATTCTATGATTCTATGATAAATATCCCAGATCTTGCATTTTAATTCTGCTGTGGTTTGAGAGCCCTGCAGCTGCTATCACCTAGATACTTTGGAATATTGCAATTGCATGGAGCTGTAAGAAAGCAAAATTGTTGTGTCAGACCAGCAAAATTAGGATTTAACCTTTACTGTACCCTATAGTTAATGTGGGGTTGGTTGTCTTTCAGCTGCTCAAACTGGAGTGGTGTTGACCCTGAGGTGCGGGAGCAGCTCACCAGGAGACATGAAGATGGGGAATTTTGGTAAGTAGCACTGGGTTTCCATTCAGGCTGAAGGAAATGTCTTTTCTTCTGCTTTTCTCACACAAAGTAGCCTCTCCCAGTACATTCTCCAAGATGAGTGAGCAAATTCACCTCAAATCTAATGCTAAATTACAGTGGGAGAGAGGGAGGATAGACAAGGTGGCTTTATAGAAAACCTGGCCATCCTAAGGAGATGTTGCCCATGGTGTTGTCTCCCACAGGATGTCGTTCAACGACTTCTTGAGACATTACTCCCGCTTGGAGATCTGCAACCTGACTCCAGACACCCTGGCAAGTGATAGGTACAAGAAATGGAGCCTGCTGAAGCTGGATGGGAACTGGAGACGAGGAGCCACTGCAGGAGGCTGCAGGAATTACCCAAGTAAGAGCATGTGGTCACCACCATGATGAAGAAACACTCTATACTCTTCCACTTGTACTTTCTCGGAGTGCTCCTTATGGAAGCTGATTTGCAGTGGCCTATGGAGGAGGATGTAACTGGGATATCCAGGACTGATATCCAGAAAGTGTAAATGTTTGGGAAATGTGGCTTCCTGATGAGGGTCTAGTTGTGGTTGTAAAGGGAGGAGAGAGTTAGTTTTTCCTTCTCACAGCTGAATTTGGAAGTCAGAGCCGCATCTATCCTAGCTGACATGTATCTATCAGTACAGTTGCTTTCAAAGAATCTGAGCAGTTTGCATAAATCCACTTCCCAGACACTTTCTGGATGAATCCACAGTATTTAATCAAGCTGGAGGAAGAAGATGAGGATCCTGATGATCCTGAGAGGGGCTGCACTTTCCTTGTTGGCCTGATTCAGAAGCACCGTCGGAAGCAGAGGAAGATGGGAGAGGACATGCATACCATCGGCTTTGCAATTTATGAGGCAAGTAAAGCAGGCAGGTGCATGGGAGGAGAAGGAAAACTCCACCCATCAGGACATGCAATTCTCAGACTGGGCTTTCTACCAGAATTCAGCTGGGTTGAGCTGGACACCAGCTGCAGCAAGGAAGAATCCACTGAGATACTTAGAAAAATTATCCTCCTCCAAAACAGTGGTCACACACACGAACAGGTACTCAGGGAGATGATGGATTCTGCATTTCAAGAAGCACTCAAACTTAGACTGGACAAGCAACCTCATCTAACTTTGATATTGGCCTTGCTTTGAGTAGGAGGTTGTACCAGATGACCTACAGAGGCTGCTTCTCACATATATGGAGGAGCAGAAAAAGTATTTTAAAAAACTCCCAAGAATTAAAAGTGCAGAAATCCAGTCTGACCTTTGCTTATCAGGCTGTGGTGAAAAGCAGCAGAATGAGAGCAGCTGTGGTAGGGATGTGACACTGGCTGGGACACCCACACTAGTTTGGGGAGTGTGAACCCAGCAGCAGAACCAGCCAAAACACCTGTAAAGGTCCTTCTGCTGAACAAAGGGCCAGAGATGTGTCTCTGGGAACTCCTGAAGCAGGACACTTTGTACAGAGCTGCAAAGCAACAGCACTTAACTGGCAGTGAAAATAGGACTAATGGTCTTGCCAGCGGGTTGCTCTGCAACTGGACAGTTTGTGCAACTGTTTGCTTTCTCAATATCCCAGCTTTGGAAAAGCTTGTTAAAGAATCTGGTCCCCGTAGGCATATAAGGTTTAAAGCAAAGCCAGGTCCCCTGAACCCATAAAGAAACAGAAATCTGCATTATTGTCTTGCTCAGCCCCTCCCTCCTCTCCTGATTGCGGGGAGGTCAGGACGTGAAAGAGAAGGTGAGAAGAAATAGTAGAGAAACTGAGTCTGCAAAAAATATCAGAGCAGGCCACAGGGTAGAGGGTCAGCAGGAAACTAGGATGAGCCTGGTTGCATCTGTGCCAGGCTGTGCCCACACTGCCCTGGATGAGCCTCCTCTACCTCCTGGATGGAGCTGGGAGCTGGCTCAGTGTTCACCTTCCCCTTTGAGCTGAGTCTTTTTAAGAGCACAGTTGTACGTGCTAACCAACAGTGAAAAGAAGTAGGCCTGGAGCTGTCATTCAACAAGCAAATAACTTTCTCTTTTTCTCCTTGCAGGTGCCACCAGAGGTATGTAGCAGGAATTGGTAGTCAAGGTGCAGAGTTGAGGCTGAATGGCTTGTGGGAAGAAATGGTTCAGAAGATCCTCCTTCACTGCAGGACAATACTGACTGTGCAGAGTCTAAAGTTAAAGGCCATTTATTCTGGAAGGGGCCTTGAGCCCATGTTGCATTTTCAGAGCATCTTGGTTCGGGATAAGAGCTCTCTGTACTGCAGAAACTCACCACAGCTGCTCTTCCAAGGGTCTTCTTCCAGCCCAGACCCACACCTGCTTCCCTAGAGCGCAGCTGCTTTTCTGAGGTTTGCACAGAGTTCATGCTTGACATGCAACTAAAATTCCAAGGAGGTGTTTATTTTCATTTCCCTAAGCACCATCTTCATTGGTTTCTCTCTGTTTCTACCTGCAGGTAGCTAATAGCACGCCCTAGGGATCAGAGAGAAGTGGCAAGGCAGTGATGCCTACGCAGTAGAGCTGCAGGCACCTCTGAGCTGTTGCTCCTCAAAGAAAGGAGTGAGGTTGAGCAAAATGCCTGGGTAACCTCATTACAGTACCTTGCTGTGGGGGTGCATGAAAAGCAGCCTGGGCACCTCACAGCTCCTGAGGCTATGTTCAAACCAGCTACTAATATGTAAAACATGGTTTCATCAGGGAAGGAAGTGGTGCTGCTAGTTAATTAAATTTCTTATGTACCTTTTGAATGCCTTAGCAGTGCTCTGTCAGCTGCTCAGCTCTCACCCTAGTGCTCCAAAAACCTGATTTCCATAAAAAAGAAACTGTAGGTACAGTCCCGTGACTTCTTCTTCCCAAAAGGTGGAATTTTATCTCCCACCATGCCAGTGGGTCTGACAGGTTTTGCATTCTTACAAATCCAGAAGGACAGGAAAGGGAAGGTTTCTGAAGCTTGCATGTTACTGATGTTTGCTTCTAGAGCTGAGCTAGCCCACCTGCAAGTCCCTGCGCAGAAGAGTTTGTTCTGGAAGATGTTACACTCCAAATAATATGCTTTTATAATGCATAACGTTTATTTTATTCTCAGAGCCCTCCATAAGCGGGCTCTGCCTTCAGACAGCCTGATCTCAGAGGCAGAGCTGAGCCGCAGTCCCCTGGTGGCACCAGCTCTGGGGACCAGAAGGACACAAGTCATGAACTATCTCGCTTTAAAGAAAAAATAGTTGGTGGAAGAATTTCCCAGATGTCTTCATGTACCCCTTATCTGCAAAACACAAGCATGACCCAAATGATTTGCTGAGATGATCTGCAGAATATACTTGCAGCTGTGGCTCAGGAGTAGTGTGGTGGGATGCACTCACCCCCTTTCTCTTTTCTCTTTGGTTCTCTTGAATGGATGTTTTGTTTGGGGTTGTGGGGTTTTTTTCCTCCTAATTGTCACATCTATTTTTGACTTGAAAATGCAAATACATTAAAACCGTGGGATTTTTTTTTTCCTCTTCCTTTGCTTTTCCTAAGTTTTCTGGCCAGACAAATATTCATCTGAGCAAAAACTTTTTCCTGACCAACAAAGCAAGAGAAAGATCGAACACCTTTATCAATCTCCGAGAAGTGCTGAACAGGTTCAAGCTCCCTGCAGGGGAATATATCATCGTGCCCTCGACCTTTGAACCCAACAAGAATGGAGATTTCTGCCTGCGAGTCTTCTCTGAAAAAAATGCAGACTCCACGTATGTAGCTTGGTTTGTAACCATGTAAGAGCGGTTTGGGCACGTGGGCAATCTCTGGTCCCTCTCACAGGCGTGGAAGGGTGGAGCAGCCCAGGGCTGGGGTAGCAGTAGCAGGAAGGGAGGATGCACAATCACTGTGCATGGATCTTGTTTGTCCCCAGTTTCCCCATTATTACTATTATTACCATCAGCCCTACCTGGGCAGATTTATTAATTACTGGTCTGTAGGCAGGTGGGTGACACAGCACAAGGTTGGTCTGTGGAGAGAAGAAAGCCCCAGAGAGCTCTCTGCTTGGGAGACAGAAATGTGTGTGCTCCTGGCTGTCTGAAAACACACTGATCACAACTGATCTCATACCTTAGAGATCAGACTGGAAAAAAATTCAAGATACTCAACCAAATGATAACTTTGGATAAAATTAAAATGGGGTTTAATGGAACTGGCTCAAACCATGGTGTTAGCTGTAAAGCCCTGAAAAAATTTAGACATGTTGCATCTTAAAGAGCAGCTGGGCTAAGACCTTGGGGAGGGGTCTGGGATCTTTTATGTTGATTTCCCTAATTCAAAGCAAATAAAAACCTCTCTGCTGTTCTGTCATCTTTTCTTGCATGTTTCTGTAGTGGTGAGAAAACTGGGGCATCAGTTGTATGAAGGGACATTCAGCTTTTGATGGTCTCTTGGCAGTGCTTATGCACCATCATAGGTGTGATGTTCCTACAGCAGCTGGGGGACAGTGTGGAACAGTTCTCCTCCCACTCTGGCACATCCAAATGACTTTAAGGCTCCCACTTTTTTTCTGCTTTAAAGGGAAAAAAAAAAAGTGACTAGATAAAGTTTGGTTTGCACCCAAGAGCCTGGTCCTGGGCTAAGGTGTGCAGGCAGTGGCACTAAGTGACCCAAAGGGTTATGTCTGACCCAAAATCCTGTCTGTGGCTCTGCAGGACGTTGCACAGTTTATAATGTGTTTTGAAACTCTTGTTGTCATAGTTGACAAAATACAGCTTTCACGGGTGGCATGCAGTGTCTGTGACTGACTAATCCAGCAACTTTTGAACATCCATCATTTATTCCCATAATTTAAGGAGTCTCTCTTTAACTGAAATTTGAAGGAAGGGCATCAGAAAGGTGACTTGGTTTGGTTTTAATATTGATTTCTTTATCTTTCTAGGGTTATAGATGATGAAATTGAGGCCAATTTTGAAGAGGTATGTCTTAAGTTTAAATGTTTTAAAGGGAGATAATTGTGTTGTAAATAAGTGGGGCTGGAGTGTCTGTTCCCTGTGCAGGGCAGCATTATTCTATAGGCATTATCAAGATCTGTTGTCCCACTTTGGAATCAGATCCTTCAATATCTATAAGGGAATGTCCAGCAAATGGGAACATCATAAGCAATAATGGAAACACGTGGTGTCCTTTATCTAGAGTGGTGAGCTTGGGCTTCCCAGGTAGGAGAGATCAGGTACTCCCTGCAGAGGTAACTGGAGCCATGGGGAATTTCCTTTGCTCTCCAGGAATCCAGGAGTGCAGCCCTTTAGCCATAGGGATGTTTTTGCATGTGATGTTGTTTCCATGAGTAAGTTCACCAGAGGTTTAGTCTTGCTGGAGCTGGGGACATCTTGCCTACTAACCCATCCACCCCTCTATGGGAGTTTTGGTTTGTTTGGTTGGGGGTTTTTTGGCAAGATGAAAACTTTTGTTGTGCTTTCTTCTCTTCAAATGAAGATAGCTAGTCTAACAATAGTGGTAGCCGTGGCAACAGCGAAGTCCTGAACTTGATAGTGATTTAATTTTAATAAAAGCCATTGCAGAAGTTCTTAATTCCTGCAGTGTTTGCAACACCGGCATTTTGAGGCGCTCCTGAAATTAAAATTGATTAAAATCAAAGTAAAACCACTCTGTACCTTTAACTTTGCCATTTAAATTGTGTTCAGTAGGGGAAAGGAAATGCATTAAGTCCTTCTCAGGCAGAAAGTTTCCTCCTTTCAATATTCTGTTTCTCTCTTCTAGACAGAGATCAGTGAAGATGACATTGAGCCCAGCTTTAAAAAGCTTTTTGGACAGCTAGCAGGAAGTGTGAGTATTTTTCTGCTAACATCTTACTGGTAACATGGGTGAGTGGATAAGAGAGATGGGTCCCCCTGGACGGAGCTGAACTCTTGTGCTGAGTCAGATCTCAAGCATCTGCGTAATTGTGCATGCAAAAATCTGTAGTTACCGTCAGCTTACACAAGGGATTTGTGAGTGCTCCTGGCAATGAAGCTTCACTCTATGTGAACCACACACTCAGCTTTTATCTTTGCACGTCCCTAACTCTGTCCTTTGGGCAGGGCATTTGGCTTGGGTCCCTCCAGGAGATGATGAGGGCTGGGCTGGGCCTTTTCCCCAGGCTGCTCTCACCTGCCCAAGGGCTCAGGCAGACCCTACAGCCCAGTGTGCTAATGCCTGGGAATTTGTGGTGCTCCTGGGAATAGGAGGTGGGGAAAGCTCGCCACTTACATTTCCATCCAAGGGAAATGATCTCCAAGGGATGATTGCACTTGGCCAACTTGTCCCTAAGGAGTCAGAGGCTGCTTATGAGATGGTGCCTGCAGCTCACAGTGAAAAACTTGTTTTCCTTTTTTCTGTAGGATGCAGAAATCTCTGCCTTCGAACTGCGCAACATCCTGAATAAAATCATGGCTAAACGTAAGTACTTTCCTCCAGCTGCAGCTTCAGTTGGCCACCAGCAGGTTTCCAGCTTGGCTGTGATAGCACAGAGCCCACCACTCATCTGGGCAGGGTCAATGCCCTGGGCTCTGCCCCAGACCTGCCACAGCTTGACTCTCCGTATGGCCATGGCTATGTGCTATCCCTGCTTCTTCAAGGGGCTGCAGAAATGCTGGGGCTGTGCCTGCACTGAAGGTGTGTTTCACAGGACATGTGCTTTGGCAGGGTGCATATGGGTACCTTTTATCCCAGCATCTGCTACTGGGAATTGTCTACCAGGAAGATGGATGAATTTGATTAATGCTTGATAATAATCAAGAGAAGGTATTGCTGCTACTTTAGTATTGAACCACTCAGGATTCAAACAGTAGCCTAGCCAATGGTCTGGGGTGTCCCTGAGGAGGAGAAACTCTGAAACTCTGGGGTTCTCTTTCTGTGAAGCGATTCAAAGTTTGGCTCTGTGTTATTTTTCTTTCCATTAGAGTGCTTAAGAAATCAGGGTCTTCTTAATTTCCAAAGTGAAATCTTAGCCAGGTAGCCAGGACTGTGTTGTATGTCTGTGTGTACCAGCCAGTGACCAATGGTGTATTCCTGGTTACCAAGCTTGAGTTGATGTTCTTTCCTTGCATGAAGCTACCTACCACTGACCTCTGTAGGTCAGAAGTCCACAATGTCCACAAAAGTTTGCCCTTATCTTTGCAGGCAGACAGTAAGGGCAGGAAAACTCTGTCTCTTGCTTCTGTAGCACACCTACGAACTAGACTAACTGGGCTGTTTGCTGGGGAAACATTGCAGCTAACTTTCACTCTAAGCCTCTTCATCAGTTGCAAAGGAAGCCACTGATGACATGGAAGCAAATAAGGGCTGCCGTGTACACACTGGTTATAGAGCTCAGGAGCTATTTAGGAAGATGTTGTGGTACAGTGTGCAATGCTAATCCCGTCTTTTTCTCTTTCTTTACAGGCAAAGATATTAAAACTGATGGCTTTAGTATTGAGACTTGCAAAATAATGGTTGACCTGTTAGATGTATCCTTTAAGGCTGTTCCTAGATAATATTCTTCTGCCTATGCTGAAGTAGTGAGCTGCCTTTGCAGCGGTGGTCCATACTGAGATACTAATGACTCCTAAGGTGGAGAAGCTGGTTTTACCCTGGTTCCCCTGAGTAAAAATGATAGCCCTTGCTATTACTGCTGACTGTGGCACATGCATTCTCCCAGGCAGTGGGGAAAATCCATTATCAGACAGGACGATCTGCTCTGAAGTCTTCCCAGCTGTTGCATGTTCTGGTTTAGCTGGGGACAAAGTGATGTTTGAGGTGGGAAAAGACACCTGGCTCTCAGCATGGTGTGCATAGCCTTGGGTGTAGGGTTTGAACATGCCCATCTGGGTGCACTTCCCTGCTCTGTTATCTGCCTGGAGTTGGTAAGGGCATCGTAAAGCCATGAGGACTTAGCAAATAGAAAATGAGGGAAACAAATACAGGAAGCGAAGTACACCAAGGCAAAAGTGTAGGATGAAGGAACAAGTCTAAAAATAGTTGTGTTCAGCTTCTCTGTGCAGTGGGCGTTGAATTGCATAGTTAGAAAAAGGGAACGTTACCAAAATAAAATGATGCTCTGCTATAATTTGGTGTAAAATACAGCATTCGGTAGGGACTCCTTAGTGGGTTTTGGGAGCAATGCCATG
Organism: Brachypteracias leptosomus; assembly: GCA_013401335.1. Lineage (NCBI taxonomy): Eukaryota > Metazoa > Chordata > Aves > Coraciiformes > Brachypteraciidae > Brachypteracias > Brachypteracias leptosomus. The sequence continues at coordinate 107,236 of VYZX01017278.1, read as the reverse complement.
ACCAGGTTCTTTTGTTAGCTGTTTGTGCAAGAACTGAGTTCTCCAAATAGAAGGCTTGGTTGTGGCTTTTCCTGTTTATAATCCAGACTTAGGACTCATGCTCCTGTAACTGCAGGTGTTGAACCAACTATGCAGAACCAAATGGCATCATCTTGGCTGATTTATACCTATATTGAAAAGATAGAGAGCTGCCAAAGGAGGAGCAGAAAGAGCTTGTGAACTGGGCACAGTTTAAATATATCAGCTGTCTTACTGATTTAGAAAGACATCTTGGACAACAATTGTATATTCAAAAGAACGAGTCCTTCAAACAGGACGTGCATCATTTTCTTAATTGCCTTTTTTTTTTAAAGTGTTAAGCCACAACCACCCATGTAAGTAAACCCAGCATAGGGAGGAGAAGCCCCTTTTCTTTCCCTCTAAAGAGATTCCCTTAACTCAAAGAAGAATGATGGGAGTGGTAAACTGGGACTGAAGGAATTCCACACCCTCTGGACAAAGATTCAGAAATATCAGGTAAGACACAAGCTTTTTGGGAGGACATGTAATCATATGTGGAGGTGGCTGTAGACTGACTTGCATCTTATGGTGTGTTCCAGCACACTTCCCAAAGCAGGGGGTCTCACTTCAGCTCACAATGCATTTGTGTCCTTAGTCCTCCCGGTTTTGTCCCTTGGAGTTCAGGGACTGGGCTGCTTGTTCTTCAGGTGATTGGGTGAGGGGCTGTCTCTCTTCCTGCTTTGCTCTCAAAGGGGTTTCTGTTATATTTTAACACACATCCAAGTATCTTTGCACTTGACAGTGCAAGTTTGTTGTCAGTCTTGCTGCTTTGGTGGCAATAGTGCCATTTTGGATGGGTATTCAAGGAGTTCTCCAGAGTCTTCATCCCCTCTGGCTGCTACATTAAAATGACTTTCTAAAGCTGCTTCTAGATGAACTCAGGAGATAAGTGCCTTGTCCTTCAGACCAACATTGCAAATGCTCCTAAGTAACATGCAGGCTGCATTTCAAAATGTTTGACTTCTGACGAAAGCCGAAACATGCTCTGAATTATTGACAAGTTTTGACTTTGGGTTTTGTGTTCTGCAGAAAATTTACAGGGAAATCGATGTGGATCGATCTGGTACCATGAATTCGTATGAGATGAGGAGAGCACTGGAAAAAGCAGGTATTTGTATTGATCTGTCTCTTGTTAGGATTATATCTGTTTCACGCTGGGTTGATAGATGCTCACTGCATATCACTTGTAAGCTGAAAAATCCTGTGTTCCCAGACCTGAAAAGCCTCCGTTTAATCCAGATGCTCTTGGCTTTGGGTAGCAGTGTCTTGCCACACAAGCACACTAAAAGCATCTCCAAGGAGTGACAGATTTGCAGTTCTTTTCTATTGTGACCAGCTTTCGGAGAAGCACAAATAACTGCAACAATCTGGTTTTGTAACAGCATTCTGTTGTCCTTTAATACATCCCTCTGGGTAAATGGTGGTTTGGCATAAGCTGGTAGAACTGGGATACTGTGACCTAGGGAATGGAAGCAGCTTGACCAAGGGGTGATGCTCCCAAGAGTGTTAAAAGAGGAGTCAGTCTGATCCTGCAACCACTGAAAAGCAAATCTGAGTTATGATGGTGAGTGAGTAGGGAGTATCACAGAGCTGTACGATCCCAAACTATCTTACTGATCTTCTGGGCTTTTTGGAGTTTTTGGGCTTTTTGGAGTTTTCCTCTCCTGTTACCACATAAGATGAGGCAGTGTTTCCTTCTATCACAAAGTTGAGATCTCTCTGAAAAGAGAGACCCATTTACCCACAGAAAGCCACTGCTTCATCTCAGGTCTCAGTGGGCAGAGTCTGGCAGCCACCTCATCACCCAGGGAAGGACCACGAGCTGGAGCAATTGTCCATGTCTCCTAGGAAACAGGAGTACAGGTGTGGGAGTACACGCAGCAGGAAGAACACATATGACTTAGTCACAGCTCTAAATCACTCCAAGTACAGAAGGGGTTGTTGGGAGTTTCCAAAGTAGAGTAAATACTCTTAAGAATTTATGTAAAAGTAACTATTTGCTTTTTTGGCAGTGTACAAGGCTGGGTTTTGTGGTTGGTTGGAGCTTCTTGCTTTTTTTTTTTTTCTTCCTCTTCTTTTTTAAATCCTTGACATTGTATTTTTAGGGTTCAAATTGAACTGCCAGTTGCATCAAATCATTGTGGCTCGTTTTGCTGATGAAGACCTCATCATTGACTTTGATAACTTTGTCCGGTGTCTGATTCGACTGGAAACCTTGTTCAGTGAGTACAGGCTGAATAATTAGACAGACTCTGTTGCTTTGTGTTTTCAAGTCCAGGATATTGTATTGAAACCAAAGTGACTTCAAAGCTGAGCTATAAATCAGGCAACCCAGTCTGCACGCTCCTCCTTTTAGGCCAGATTGCTGAACTGGAGCCAGTCTTCCATGCAAATGACTAAATGTTGATTCAAAAACAAAAAAATCAATCTAAATACTTAAGATATTGACAAATAGTGTTAATATTACAGGCTGAACTATTACAAATGTTCAGTCTCATTCTTGCACATGAGTATGCAATGACTTTAGAATGGCCCTTTCAGGTTTGGGGTGTAGACTGTTGTCATAAATTTTAAAATCTGGGACTAAATTCCTTGTTGATCCTGAAGCAGAAGGAAGTGGAAGGTTTTTTAATTAGTTCCTATATTCATCCTGGTCTGTCACCTCTCTGTTACCACAGAAATGTTTAGGAAACTGGATACAGAGAAAACTGGAACAATAGAATTGAACCTTGTTAATGTAAGTTCATTTTTCTCTAAAACATTTACTGTCTTCATTTGTTTGGGGTTTTTTAGGGGGAAAGAAGGGGTTAAAAGTAGAGACTGTTCTGCTCCATTCTGACTGATTTTGGCTGGTTATATGTATTCACATATATCCTAGATTAATATAGGCTTGTCTTAAAAGAGGTTACCTTTTATTAAAAATGTACTTACATCATATTACGTTCTCTAACGACAGGCCAGGTTACTTGAACCTGATGCCACTTACCCTTTACTGGCAGTCATTGTGGCTGATTGATAGGTATTCAGGTCTCTTTTCTAACAACAGGGTGAAATGTAGGTGCAGTAGTGACTCATGGTATTGACCACATCTGTTTCTTTATTGCACCATGTGTTCCCTGGAGAAAGGACCAAGTTAGGAGAAAACTACCCTCCTACATGTGTCCAGCTTGCTCATTACCTGAACGTAACTTATTTCTGGACCTACTTGAGGAATGTGCAAATCATCCTAAAACTCTTCTGACTTCAATGAGATATAAATTTAAATCATTCAGGAAAGATTCTAAAATTACTTCTGTAACAATAGCTTTTCTTCCTCATGATAGAAATGGGAACATGCATACTTGCTAAAAGTATTTTTACTCAACTTAACCTTAGGCCATTTTCCCCCCTCTCTCTCTCTTGTTATAGTGGCTGTGCTTTACTGTCATTTGAGCCACTGACATCAGCTCAAGAGACCTCAAAAAGAGCAAGATCAGGTGAAGATAAGCAAGCAAACATACAAGTGAATGTGCCTTAACTTATGCATGGCAAATTTTGCACACAGTTACAAGGAGGAAAGTGTTCTACTGCAACAACAGAACAATCTGCAACCTCATTTTTATGGGTCTGACAGTCTTTATCTACTCCTATTATATCCTCTGTACAAAAAGTCTAATTTAGTATAAATCCTCAGTGTGACTTTTAAAAATACTGCTTTGCTAATACCTTTGTATGTAAGGTGTTTTACATGACTTTTGGAAGAAAGCTCATTATATCTTGACAGTCTGGTTTAATAAGTGCTTTTTGACTAACAAACAGCTCCATTCCATCCTGTGTATCTGAAACTAGAAAAAGGATGGTATTGCATATCCATGAATACAGATCCTTAGGTAAGATATGGGTCCCTTGGATGCTTTCTGTCAAGCCCCAGCATTATCCTGGTTAAATATTTGTTGAAGAACATGAGTAGCAGGTACATGTCTGACCAAATCAAAGGTCAAATCTTTCCCTCCTGACCATTGATGTGCCTGTAGCAGGACCCTGTTGGCAACCAAATTTTTCCAAGAGGAAGCCTGTGCTCTCAGGTGGCATCTTGATTTCCTGTATCTTATTCATCTTCCTTTGAAATACAAAGAAATATTTAAATAAAAACAGTAGAAAAAGTTTGCAAGACTGTTATTCTTTCTGCAAATAAGCACATTTTTTCTTAAAGATAGACATTACAGCACTTAATGTTGTCAGGAACAGAGGATATTGCCTTTTAAATCATCATAGAATCATAGAATGCCAGGATCATCTAGTCCAAACTTTAAAGATGGAAAAGAACATTCTGGGGCTGACTAGGCACTGACAGAGACTCTGGCTTGTGCCAGTTAATGAAATGTAAGATAGTCTGTTACTTAAAAGATTAGTTTTTGAAGCTTTAAAGGTTTCCAAGAAAGGTAACTGATACTATATACCCTGTACACAACCTATTCAAATCATGGGGCTGTGAACATGAGGAAGTAGCTGCTTCTAAGGGTTTGCCCACTCCCTCCTACAAACAATTTGTGTCCATGGGTACCTTTTCAGAACACAGTAAAGACTTACCAAGTAGGAAAATGTGAGCCTGAAGGGTGAGACACTTAAATACCTTTAAGGAAAGATCTGATCATCTCTGTAAGTAGTGTTCATTATCAAATGATTATTCCCAAATAGATATGGAGAATCGTTCCATGGGAAAGCCTTTATTTGGAAAATACTTGTACCAAGTCAGCTTTTAAGGTTAAGAAGGGTTATTATGCTACTAAGAAATTAATCTTAATTTTAAATGCAGATAGGCTGTGTTGAACAAATAAAGAAGGGGTTCAATTTAATACAGAAAGTAGTTGAATGTCAGTGTGATGTAGAACAGCAGTGTGTGTTACTGGCAAGATTTTCAGATAGTCTAATAAAAACCTGACACTAATACTCAGAGTTAAAGTTTAAGATGAGACAAAAGTTTAATGGTATCACAGTCAAGTAAAAACAAGTAAGTTGTCAAGGACTAGAGAAAGTTTCTACACTTAGTTTTCAAAGTACAAAATACAATAAATACATGAGGCTCTTTGTAAAAAGAGGAATCTAAAACTACATTGTCTGTTACAGCACATAATATTTTGAATACATGGAATTCCTAAGATGCTACAGTATTTTTAAAAGTTATTGCTTAATGGATTGGTCACATGGTTGTCACTGTTCAGATGAACTTCAGTTTAGCTTCTTTCATAAACATTCCGCTTCCAACAATAAGCATTTGGGTGCTTAATTTTTCCTGTCTGGAAAAAGCCTCGGTATAGATTTGGACAAAGCCAAGTTGTCCATTTCATGATTCCCTCAATGGTAAATTGAAAAGGTCCTTGTATTTCATGCAGAAAAATGTGAAATCCTTTCCTGCCATGTTTGAAGAAATCAGAGTGGGTACTTGAACATAATGGCTTGCTCAGACCAAAGGCAGCAGAATTTCATTTGCCTGTAAGCATTATTTCATCTTGTAGAATGCCCTCATCCATTTGCTAATGCATCAATCCTTCATTTGTTTTCAAAGCACATTCTTCATAGCTTTCAAATTACATTGTCATTGAAATAAGTCTCATGATATTGGAACCAACACAAAATGATTTTTTTTGTAAGTCATCCATGATTAGTACTTCAAGAATCTGGCTTCTGTACTATTTCATGCCAAGCTTCTTTGTCTAGGTTTAATCCTTGGATACAGCTGAGGGTAAAATAGAAACAAGTTTTAATGCTTTAAAAGGTTACTTTTTAAGAAAAATCAAAGAAAAACCTCACCATGGTGCTACAATTCTAATGTAATCTCTAGTAGCAAAAGCATGGTTATAAACACCCAGAGCACTAACAAATATAAATTTAGCATTCTTGGGCAAGCTTAAAAAGTACTAACCATGTCCGTACAAAAGGAAGGTACTGAGCAGCACATAATTCAGTACCTTCAGCTCTACATAGATGGGTGGGCTAGTAAAAGCATGTGGCTTTGTAAAGCAATGAACTGTGGGATTGTCCCCTGTTGTGTAAGTGGAAATAGAGAGGTATTAAAGCCTGATTTGCTTGCTCTCTCTGTGCCTATCAGCCTTTACATATCTATAGCTTTGGGCAAGCTGGAAACATCTGCCTGCATAAGGACTGTGGAACTGGAGGAGTTGTGCTTTAGTTAGTGGTTAGTGGGTGGCCAGTTAAATTTATTTAACCACCCAGCAGTAAATCAGTAGCTACCATTCTGTGGCCCTTGAGCTATGTGCTATTCTCACATTCTGGCTATGCAGAAAGAGGTACAGAGACTGCCTCAGCTGCAGGGTGAGGATTGATGGGACAGCTCAAGGCTTACAGCAGCGCTGAGATGCTCGGGAAGCTCTTCGCTGCCACTTACAGAGGCTTTGGGAACAACTACAGTTCTGCAAAGCACAGCTACTGGCATATAAAAATAGAGGGATACACTTCATACAGTTAGGAAAGATGAATCCTCCATGCTCTAAACAGCAGTGCATGTCTACATTACATCTTGAGCTTTTTCAGCTGAAGTTCTTAAAGATGCCCTCCTGTCTTCCACCAGATTCTGGCTTTCTTCTTTTTCATAATCCGCTAACTAAGACAAGATCAACAACTTCACCCACAAGGTTTGTCTGAGCCTGCTATGGTTTCACCACTAGCAGAGATGAAATCAGAGCAGCATAGCACCTGAGAGCATTCAAAAATATTTCTTTTGATATTAAGAAGTCAGTATTTTGACAGTATTATCTTATTTGGATTCAGTTTTATAGCTCTCACACAGCTTAGGGAGCTAGTGAGTCACTAAGAAAGGTAAAGTACCAATGCAGATAATTTCATCCTTGTTTTTATTCAGTGCACCTAACTGCAAAAGGATAAAGCATCTGTGATAAAAAAACACCACAATTTGAGAAATACTTAACTACCAAACATTTTCCTCTGTGCTGAACATCATAACCTAGTTTTCAGCTGCTATATTAGAAGTCCAGTAATTGCTTTTGAAAATAACCACAGAATAGTTTGGTAGTAGTGCTAGATTGACTGAACAGAACAAGAGTGTAACAGTAAATACAGGGCTTGGATGGTTTTCCCCAAAGGTTCTATTCGGATTTTATTGTGTTTGGACGGATGAGTTGTGTTCCCCTGTCTAAGTCATGTTGCCTTGTGCTTTTTATTACAGAAGAACAGATGCTCTTCATGTTCTTACACACCTGTGCACAGGTTGAGTGCACAAGCTTATGAAGAAGTTGCACATGCACAATTCACCCTGGGACAGAGGGGGGAATAAAAAATGCCTTTTCTGACCTTATTGTGCAGGGCTGAGTGCTGCTCTCAATTTAGAAATATTTGTTTGGAGGAAAAAACCCATGTACTATGTTAGGGAGAATTTTACAGTATATTGTTGGTAGGTCTGACCTGAAAGTTGATACAGAAGTGAAAACTGATTTTGCATTAGATATACTTGCTCTGCAAAATCTAACTGGTTTAAGAGTAAGAATTATCTTCATGAGGAAAGAGGTTCAGCCTCTTGCAAGCATCGTACATCAATCAGCTAAAATTCACAGCAGTTAATCTTTAGCATTGGCAGAACCTCTTATCTCCAGCAGCAGGGCAGCTGGATATGTAGAAAAATAGCTTAAATGGAATTTTACGTGTCCATCTGCTATAGTTTTCTAGCACCTCAGCCATAAGGAGAAATATGGGGACATAACTGAAAGTATTATTTGTACACAGTTGATTTTAATAGAAGAGGTAGTACAGAAGGTGATGAGGAAAGGAGGGGCTATTAATTTAAGGCCTTTAACATATAGTTAAATATTACTTGAAAAGCGTACAAGACAACAAAGATCTGCCTTTATTTAGCAATGTGATCTCTTTTTCAACACTGGGGGGGGGGAGGTGAAAAGATAAGCGTAGAATTCTGCAATGTTTATCTTAAAACTCTCTGTGAAACCAGAGAACCATCTCAGATCCCATGGGGCACTGTGTACACCCGGACAGGGAAGGACTCGTGACTCATGCTTCATACAAGTTCTTAAGGCCCTTTGTGCTAGTGTTATCACTTTCTCGAAGAGGGGAAACCCAGTTCTGTTCACATGCTCAACAAGACCTTTATGCACATCTCATGTTCAGATAAAAGTTTGCAGTTTTTATCTCTACGAAGGTGAGACAAGTCAATATTAGAACTTGCTATGTATAGCAGGGCGGTGATACATGTTGTTACTTTTAGGCACTTAATGTAATCTGTGTTAGGTATCTAAACAGAGGTATTAACCCACTCTGCCAAGAGGTATTCAACTCCCCAAATGAATAAACAGAGAATATCAACTCCCTCCTGACTTTTGAAATTACAGCTAATCTAGCTGCATGAGAACAATGCTGTGTATATTCCATGTATCAGGGAGAGGTTTGACGACTCTGGGAATATCATGGACTTACCCCTAGCAGGTTGCGGGGAACGTAGCCTTCCTTGTCATTCAGCCGTGCCCACCACCACTCAATTTCATCTTCATCTTCCCGGCGCAGGATTGTCATGCAGTCTCCCTCTTTCATCGAAAGCTCGTCGTCATTCTGAGCCTCATAATCCCAGAGTCCATAAATCACTCCTTTGTTCATTATCCCCATTTTCTCCTGGACCCCTGAACCATTAAAAACATAAAGCAGCTCAATAAAGTTGTTAAAAAAAGGCCACCAAGGACAACAGTTGGAAAAACTGCTGTACTCTTACTGCAGAGCAGTCTGGGGTGGGGGGGAACCCACACACAAACAAACAAAAAAAAACAAAAACAAAAACCCCCACTCCCCAAAAAACCCAACCTTGATTCCCACCACACTTAGCACCTTGTTGTCATCAACCCACTGAAAGCCAGTCCTGGAAGAGATGGCATTGTGAAGCTGGCCCTTGCACATGGCAGACAGATTCTTTCCTTACGCATGTTCAAAAAATACAAGGTATTGATTGATAAATGATTCTATTTTTGTGCTAATGCTCACAATTCCTACATCTAATGAGCAAGAAACACTTGTTTGTACGCTTAGTTCATCAGTAATCTTTCTGTCAAAGGGAGATGGCAATACCTGCTAATGTTGACCACCATTGTCATTTTGATGCTTGAGGTGTCATTTGCCACCCATGCCACTTTATTTCAGAAACAAGTTGCAACTCAGAACTATACCTGAAAGATTTGTCTGCTTTCAGTTAACTTGAACACTTATATCAGCAGTCCTTAATTTCTGTCACTATTATTTTTTAAACACTGACTCCAAAAATACAGTTCTGTTAAACTGTTTCTAGGCCAAGATGTTTTGGAGTATGTACATGTGTCTCGCAGATGTTGTTTAGAACTTGCTCATTTTACAGCTGTAGCCAAAGATGTAATACTATTCTTTCTGTACACATTCCTCAGCTTGTAAGCAGCAAACTGGAAAAAGTTACACAAACTTAAGTAATTATTCCATTTTAAAATTCTGAATCCTACTGGCTTTCTTGGGTTTTGGTATTGCCAGGAGCAGAGTTGCACATTTTATTGCCAAATCTGTTGTTTCATAGACTCATAGAATCATTTAGGTTGGAAAAGACTGAGTCCAACCATTAACCTAACTCTACCAAGTCCACTACTAAACCACGTCCCTCAGCACCACATCTATACAACTTTTAAACATGTCCAGAGATGGTGATTCAACCACTTCCCTGAACAGCCTGTTCCAGTGATAATCACCATTTCAGTGAAGAAATCTTTCTTAATATCCAACCTAAACCTCCCCTGGTGCAACTTGAGGCCATTTCCTCTTGTCTTATCACTTGTTACTTGCGAGAACAGACCAACACCCACCTCTCAAAAACCTCCTTTCAGGTAGTTGTAGAGAGTTGTTTCTCATTCCATCTCTTACCTATTACAACCTATTGTATAGGATTCTTACCTATGTCTGCTAAAGGAAGCATCTGCTCAAATCAAGTTATTATCTCTGCATACCAGCTCATCATGTGAAGTTAAGTTACTTCCACTATGTGCTTAGTTCTGCTCCAAGGAATACTTCCCTTGCCTTGCATTTGGTGTAATTACAGGTTTGGCAAAGGCTGTGCCCTGCACCCATGTGGAAGGTTAAGACAGAGTGCTAAACACCCAAGTGGACAAAGAGGAGATTCACACAACAATTCTGGTCTTCTTAAAAAAAAAAAAGTGTTACTAGTCACACTCGGAGAGAGAGACAACCATGCTCTTAAGAGACAGCATAGGCATTAAATCTTAGAAAGTGAAAAATTACATCATTAAGCATCATCAGACTTGGCTAAAGGACTAGCAGTTTTATTTAAACCTGCCTGTACTTGATGATATTCAGTATTGTACATTTACAACAAAAAGGGATTAGCTAAATCAATTAATTACACCAAGGTTTCTCACCTTACAGATGAGTTTAGAGGGCCAGATTTTAATGCAGTATCTGTTCTAGAAACAGATACATCTCCCCAAACTTTTTACAGCATGAAATAGATTTAGCTGGTGAATTAACTTTTTACTATAACTACAGGCAACCAGAAACAGTCTTAGCAACAGGATTAATTCCTAATGGAAGAATATGGAAATTTGATAGCTGAATAGCCAACGCATCAAGAGATACCTTAGTTTCAGGAGTTCCAAGCCAAAGCCTTACAGTCCTTTCAGGACTCATGGAAAACAAAAACAATTCCAAACCCAACAAAAAACAGAGTATAAAGCAAGATCATCAGATGGTGGGTCCAAAAAATCCCACAAACAAAAAGAATGTGTTTCTTCATGCTGTATATAATAAAGCCATGGATCTTCTTCCCACAGGATCTTGCAGGCTGTTTACTTGAATTTAAGAATTAGACAAATTCCTGAAAGAGAGGTCTCAAGACCTATTCAACATAAAGATGCTATCTCTTAACTCATATCAGAGTTAAAACCAGTAAGAATTATTGGACAAGTATTATTAATCTAGTCCTACAATCTTCCTTGGGCATTTGCTGTTGAGACCTTACTGTGGCCTTCCAGTATCTGAAAGGGGCCTACAAGAAGGCTGGGGAGGGACTTTGCACAAAGGGCTGTAGTGACAGGACGAGGAGTAATGGGTTCAAACTGGAAGAGGGAAGATTTAGGTTGGAAATAGAAGAAAATTGTTTCCTCTGAGGGTGGTGAGACACTGGAACAGGTTACCCAGAGGGTTGATGGATGCTCTATCCTTGGAGATGTTCAAGGCCAGGTTGGATGGGGCCTTGAGCAACCTAGTCTAGTGGAAGGTGTCCCTGCCATGGTAGGGGTGTTGGAACTAGATGATCTTTGAGGTCCCTTCCAACCCAAACCATACTGTGATTCTATGATTTCAATACTAGTTAAATAGGCTCCCTCCCTTTATAGGGAAAGTACATATTTGGCACCACAGCAGAGTTTTCTAGCTTAGTGAGGATAGCTGGACAGGCTGTTTTCAATATATTGAGCAATTTTTATATAAACTCAGATCTTGTATGTTCCATGAAAACAGAAGGGCTGTATTACAGCCTTTTATGCCATATTACATTGCTCTTACTCTTAACGTCTTACAGATAGATGACATTCCAGCTGGCAGGCACCATGGGGACAAGAGCTACATACAAAACATACAGAAAAGTAATTTTAAACCTCATTGACGTAATATTCATCACACCCTAGGGGAAATTCATCCTCCCCACTAAAAGACAGCTTCCCTGTAGTCTTACTATTTGTATAAAATCCTAATTTAATATGGGATTTCTTTTTAAATGCAAAAGGAGGAGGCCAGAAAGATAAAAGTCAAATTCAGTGCTTACTAACCTTCATTAGGGCAGAAACTTGGCAATACCTTCCTTGGTTCTAAAGTGTGCATTAGGAAATATTCCTCATTTAGAGACACCAGGTAGCAGATATGAACTGCCTGATATCTATACCACTTCTGTGTTTATGTAAATAAAATACTTATGTGGTAAGACTCACCTAATCATCACCTCACACTAATGTATTTGTTGATGCATGCTTTTAACTCCTTTCAATGTTTTTAATGTAGAGAAAGGTTTTGTTACTCAGATCTTCTCTATAGGTTCAATACTATAAGGCTAGTCTCGATGGACCTTATTTTGTGATAAGAATCTGGCTAAAAACCTCCCTCTTTCCAAGAGAAACTCAAGGCATCAGTACACAACTTAGGCGTGCAACTTACCACTCCTCATCCAAAAACCATATCAAGTGCCAGGTGAGTTCCTAGCATGCTTAAGAACTCAGTTATCATCATCACCTACCATATAAGAACTGGGAGCACTGTGTGTAGCCTTCCTCCATCTCCTCACACTTGTCTGCAGCTGTCTGCATGTCGCTGTAAGTCATGGCAAATACAGCTGCACCTGACTCCACCAGGAACTTGCACACCTGCACATTATTGCAAGAGGCTGCACAGTGTAACGGGGTCCTGCAAGCCAAGAAGAAAAAGATGACATCACTTTTATTGCTCATAGCAGTGCTTACAGAATTCTAGGGGCAAACCACTTCTGTGTATGACCTCCAGTGATCAGTACTGCATTGCTGAAGGCTTCCCACCAGAAGTACTTAACCCAAGATGTCAAGAGCAATTGCTTTTCATAGATAACAGGAGTTACCAAGAGCTGCTCAAGCCCTAAAGCTGAGTTTCCATATGGATCTCTAGTTACACTACCTTTTTATAATCCATTAATATTTTAAGTGAGGTCATTAAAGCAATTAAAAAAAAAAGAAAAAAAAAAATCAGTATTAAGAAAACCACTCAGAAATCCTCCTGACATCATCTCTCTTACACTCTAGGTAATTACTTCAAGACTTGACTTGGTGACAAGTGCAGGCAGTTGGGATAATTACTGAGACTAAGGGACAACAAACATCTTTAGTCAGACTTGGGCCTTAGACACTTTTGTTAAAGGCAGAAACAATAGTAAAATCACTGCCCTCTACCTTTTGTAAATAAGCTACCTAGCTACCTTAAGGAGGATTTTTACCCATTATCAGGTAAAAGCCTAGATAGTGGGTTGTGGTTTTCTGCTTTGTTTTCAAGTTGTTCAAGTACTGGACATAGAACTGAGGAGAGTCTGCAGGGCTAGATGATAGTGCCCAGAGCACACAAACTACAGGCCATGTCACAAGAAAGGACATTAGGAATTTCAGCAAGCAGCTCATTATGCATTAGCCGTCTTCAATATCTCAAAGAAAAAGCAATTTCCTTACAACTGTACCCACCCTACTGGATCTCAGACACACAATTTTTTCATACAGGGAATATTAATATAACTTGTCTATTTTTCTCCTCTATGCATTCTCTTATGATGCCCCACAGTGAATTGCTATTGCTCTACTGTGGAAAAGTCTCTGCCAGCTGTATAGGAGCAAACTGAGGGACCTTCTGAGGGACCTGTAGCAGTTCCCAAGCTGCAGTGCTCTTGTAGAAAGAGCCTGTAAGGTGCCACTTAAAGAAAGCCTTACCATCCATCGCTATCTGCAGCATTCACGTTCACACCAAATTGCACCAGGAACTTCACGATTTCTGTGTGCCCAGCACACACAGCGTTGTGCAGGGCAGTAATCCCTTCATCGTTGGGCATGCTGGGATCTTCAACCTATTCAGTGAGAAAAGGAGCCATTCACTTTCTAGTGAAACAATCTACAATAACCATCTCTTTGCATATAAAAATGAGTGGTTTTATTCTGAGATAGGATTTTGAGCCATGTTTCTATGAAGGACATGAGCAACAAGCAGAAAACTATAGCATTAACCTTCAATCTCACCAGACTCACATATAAGCTTACAGCTTCCTTTTAGCAGTGAGAACCTGAAGTGGTTCAGAGAAATAGTATCTTGGTAACTTAGTAAAAGCATTTACAAATTTCTGATATTTGCCTATTTATCCATAAGCAAAATTCACGTGGATTTTGCTTATCAAATTCTGGTAACATGCCAAATATGGAATGAAATGGTACATAAGAAGTGAGGAAAAACGTTGTCCTGCAAATTTATAGTCTTGATGCTGAATACCCAGCGTGGATTTAACACACTTAAAATTTGCTTCCAAAAGTGGCCTTGTCTTTTTAGGATTTATCTCCTCAAGGTCAGCTCTAGGTTGTGCAATATTATTTTAGCTTCCCCCATCCCAAAAAGCTGTGACCTCCCAGTTTGAACCAGGATTGTTATTCCTTCTCTTACAAGTTAGCATTTGTACCTCATAAATTATTCTCTGCACAAGGTCAAACTCCCCCTCCAGAGAGGAATCCAGAAGCAAGGCGAGGGGATTGAATTTCACTCTCATTCCATGCCCAATTCTCTCAGAGCCAGTTTTACGCAAGTTTGTCCTCTTCCCCTGTGAAAAGGTAACACAAGTTATAGGCACTTTTTTCCTGAGGAGATCAATACAGAATTGCTTACTTGGGAATGACAGCAGAAATAGACTCAATTTATATTAAACACTACGTTAATTGGTCATTTTCTACCAGTTCTCCGACACATTACAAATACAGTTGTTCAGGCATGTTATGAAAGATCTCTGCCTTTATCTCCAGAGAAGGTCACTATTCAACTCAAATACAGAAATCATCATCATCAAACATCAACAAAATAATAAAACTCCCAAATCCCTAGAGATCAGGGGAAAAATGATGATTTTTTAATTATTATTACTCAGACCATTTTAGCATTAGCTCTTAAAGCTGTGACACAAACCAAGTAGTACACTCCATGAAGTCTGCTACTTTTTAAACACTGATGTTAAATTCCTAACATTTTCTTAAGTTTAGCAGATGTTATCAGGAACATAAAAAGTTTTGGAAAATGGTTTTGTAAAGAATAGAACCAAACGTAGAAACACTTTAGATGTTCCCAGTGATACTGGAAACCAAGTATTTCTATAGCTGAGTTTGTTCTCTTTCCTTTAGAGAAGGCAGGCATTAGCTCAGAGCTCTCCCCAGCTGGCTGTGCAGCAGCAATAAACACTATTCATAAGGGAATGTAAATTTCTGACAGATGCCCAAGCAAAGATGAATAGAAATGAGTCATGTTTTGCAAGAGCAAACATGTGAAGATAAGATATATAAAGACAACATTTCCAGAAAATACTCTTTTGCCTTTTGATTTATACATAATATCAAAAGTACAGGCTTTTTAAAGAAAGAGCCTGTCAGCACAACCCAAGTAATTAATATGAAATCAAGAAGCTGGGCTGCTTTCTTCTCATAATTGCAGAATTATTACAAAACCAACCAGAAATGAGTTCTCACAATTTAGGAAATCCTACTACTCAAGTTTCCTTGTAAAAGGGAGCATGGACAAAGTCTTTAAAGCATGAAAACATGCAATGACTATTCCTTGCAGAAATTGCAAGGTTAAAAAGCACATTTAAAGCTTTTAACTCCTCTGCACCAAAGTGATGGAGGAAAACTTACTTTCAGGTATTAAGTTATTAAAATTCTATTCATGATAGGTTTAAAAATAACCTCTTTGGGGAACTGAAGGCTTTTCTGTTCTACAGCAGCAAGGTAACACTATACCACACACAGAGATACAAACTTCCAAAACAAAAAGATGGTAAAATGCTGCCTACCCTTAGCCCAAAGAGGCTCCATTTTGATGCAACTTGAGAACTGACTGATGTTAAATCAGGTTCCAAAGAAAATTTCAGAAAACATTTCAGTAGAAGAAATGCAAGCAGTTCATGCCTACAAATGAGTTTTTAAAACACAGACTAAAGAAGTCTGTTCCTCTGTTTTTCAAGCAAGGCACTGTCAGATAAACAAATGCAATCTGGGATTAAGATAATCAGTTTCTATCTCATATCAGCAATAGCAGGAAACACTTGTGAAATCTCTATCTGTGCCCCAAAAGAAAAAAGTGAACTTTAATTTATCTTAAGAAGGAAGCATAGTTTGGGTGTAGTAGGCAGACTTCTATAAGGAATGTTCTTTACAGCCCAGAAGAGTTTTTCTGCGTATCAAATTCCACCCAAAACTTTTCCATGTCATTAATTCTAGAGACAGAGACTTTTCATTACTGTCATTCACTCTGGAGATAAGAGCATCACGCATAGAACAGATACTGACAGAAACACTTCTAGACTACTTGTGTGACTGTTCTCTCACATCTGCTTAAGCTCTACAATACAATGCACAGGATTTATGGTGGACCTTAAGATGACTAATTAACAGGGCATGCAAGTTGAAGACTAATACTTACAGGCGGTAAGGAAAACTGCCCAGTAACTTCAGGAGGCCTCATATTGAATGAGTCCTCTCCCAAACTCTCTGGTTCCCCTGATGGATAGGGAGGTGGTGGGTATGGAGGATATTCTTCCATGTATACATCCAGCGGCAGTGAAGCTTCTAAGCTTGGTTCTTCCATTTTTGGCTGCATGAGTTCATCACCATCTGATACTCCCTCAGGTACAGTATCCAAAGCTACAGAGGGAGTAACAGCTTCGCTCTGATCTGCTGGTGTGTTTTCTGCTTCCTCAGCAATGGCCGGTTCTGGCATAGAAACAGCTGTTTCTTTTTCCGATTCTGCACTTAGATAAGGATTTGGGATTTCTGCTGGGCTTTCAGGACTGGCAGCTGATGCCGTCTGTTTGGAGGGATGTGATGGAGCTGAGATAGTCTCCATTGCAGCCAGAGTGGTTCTCTGATACAACAGCTTCTGAATATTTGGGCCATTAGGTCCTTCTGGCTCAGTAATGGAGCTACGTTTCTTCAGGGGTCTGGGTGCATTGGACAGCTTCTTCCGTAGTGCTTCCAGATCAGCATCGCTCTGGTTGCGGTATGGATTGGATAAGAAAGGCAGCAATTTGGTTGGGCTAAGGGGACGGGGTATTCGCTCCGTTTCGTGATTCTCATGAGCAGAAGCTGTTGTCTCCATCTCAGGCTCTGGACTGCCTGGCTTGCCTTGGACGTTTGAGTAGATGTTCTCTGTCTGTGGCAGCTGATTCTGTACACCAGCTCCTGCCATCACAGGCTTGCCGTACACTGCAGAGCAGTTCAGAGAGGGGTGAGGAAAAAAGTGTGAGTATTTGATCAACAAACCTAAAATGAACATGCGACCTGATTCACCTTTGTGTGAATACCACCATCAATTGAATAGAATTAATCTGGTAACCAGGTTTACTGTTAATTATCTTGCAAACGCAGGACAGATACCCTGCGCTTTGTTAATGTTGATATACAGCATGTAAGACACACACAGGATTCTTACAGCTGCATTCACCTCCTTAATTCCCCTGAGGAACAGCTTTATACCCACAGAGTAGGTAGAAGGTACATCTATCTGAAGTTTATGAAGACAGCAGAGATGTAGAGATCTACATGCTTACCACTTGGGAAGTGTGGTCCTCTGGTTTGTGCCCTTGTCAAAGCACTCTGCACAGCCTGCTGGAAGTTCTTCCCAGGAGTCTGCTGCTGTGTGTACATGCTATAAATTGAGCTTGCAGCCACGGTTTGAGGCTTTCGAAATGGTGGGAGTGAGGTCTCTTTGGACGGCTGGGGGGTAAAAGGTCTCACAGCTGCTGCTGGGGGACTCTCCTGTTTGGAAGATGTTAGAATTTGGTCCTGGATAGAGGAAGGACCTGCAGGAGGTACAGAAATTCTTTGCTGTATCTGCTGAGAAGGATGGGATGGCTGCTGTGGCGCTGGCTTTTGTTTGTTCCCCATAGTTACAATAGCCAGAGGCAGCTTCTGCAGGTTTCCATCCAGCTTAGTATCAGAAGGTTGCAGATGACTGGCTTGACCAAAGTAAGGCAAGTTTATCTGTTTTGGCTTAGTGGGGACAGGTGGTGGTACCTTTGTTACACTTTTATTGGCTGTCTGAAAGACAGAAAAAAAAAAAACAAAAAAACCCAAAACCACATGTTTCAGGAGTCGTGAAGGACCAAAGGTCCTCAAAGAACGACGGTATCTGGCATTTCTACTGTTGCTGTAATACTGTTTACATCATCATTGGAAACATGAAGAGACTTTTTATAACATTTTATGATCACAGCTCTTTATACTTTGAACCATTTCTCTTTAATTCTTTCTGTAGCAGCTGTGTTTAAAACATCAAGCAATGGAAGGGCACAGTAATTTCTCCAGAGATAGTAGAGACACTTAGTAGCATCTGTAGGCAAGAAGCTTGTTTTCCAACAGAGCACTTGTCATCTCCAGTTGTTCTATGTTATTTCACCCCTACCTGATCAAATCATGCCCTTGTGCCAAACTTTAGGTGTGAAGTCTTGCTGCAATGACACACCTAAAGGACACTGCTGCATTAAACAGTGGAACGAGTGTGTAAATGGTCTTTAAAACACCACAGAAATAGCTCTGCGCACATAATCTTTGGGGAAAATAAAAAAAATATATGTGCACACTAGTACAAATAACAGCCATTTTTACATATTTGTCAAAATGTAGATTTTCACCACAGTGACTGTAGAGAATGATTCTGAGTTACCAACTGCCTTTAGAAGCCTATAAGACTTTTTTCCTTAGAAGTAGTCTTCTAAAGAAAGATCTAGGCACTTTTCATAGAGCCTCCTGACAGCAGTATTTGAAAAGCTGTGTAGTAATCCCTGTCAGATGGAATGCAGTCATTCAAGTTTCCTACATACCTGTGCTTCTCGAAGGAGATCTTCACTGCTCTGGTTCTTTCTCAGTGTGCCCAGCCCAGCAGACTGGTCCACAGAATCAAACATTGAGAATGGACGCACTTTCTTCTCTTTGTCTCGTAAAAAAGTTTCTCCTTCAGCTGTTGTTAGAGAGAGAAAGAGTTTCAAATCAGACAACAGCTGTAGGAATAAGAGTCCTGTTCTGTGCAATATTCAAGACAATGTATGCAAGGGATGTTTTCTATATCCATCCTACCCCTGCACTGAGGACCCAAGGGGTCTGCCAAATGCTGTATCTTGCAAATTGAACAGGAACATAGAGGCATTAGTATCTACTTCACCAACTGAAATGAGGTTGGTTTGTTTAAAAAAAAAATAAAAAATCCTATAACACCATACTAAAGATTAAATGGCAATATTCTTTGATTTTTTTTGTGTTCTCAAATGAATTCTACATATTTACTGCAGCATTTAGAAGAGACAGATATCATTAACTAGATTCTCTATATTTTAAGACTAGCCAGGCACATAAGAACATACCTTGTCCTTCACTAGTCGCAATTCCTTTCCCCGAAGTCAAGGCTGATCCTTGACTAATATGACTGTCAGCATTTGAACTACTCCAGTCAGTGGCAGATGGGGAGGGTTTTGTGCTGGGGACCACAGAACCTAGGAGAGAACAAGTGGAACAGATTAGGCTAAAGTAATGTTTTTATTGACTTTATTACAGGGTTGGGGTTTTTTTCAAGTCAGGTCTAGACAGAATACAAGCATCGTACACAGCTTAACTGTGATAAATTGTGTAACTTTTTGATATTTGCTCATTTGTTTTAAAAAGAGAAAGCAAAACCAAGCTCAAAAACATCAAAGCAGCAGCAAAACTATCTGTCCTAGCATATGTCTGCATTTATAGCAATCAGTCATGAAACTTCTCCAGATTGCCTCGTTTCCACTAAAACTGTAAGAAACTGTCCTTGGATATTTACAGTAAGTTAAAAGTGACAGGATGGTAAAAAGGAATGAAAAAGATATACTGGCAATATCAATAGATCCTGCCAGTGATATCCAAAACAGTAGAAACATCATCTGCATGTTCAATGTGCATATAGGCATTGCATTAAAGCTGAACTTCACATTCACTGGAGTAGACACCTGGTCTGCTTCAAGAATAACTAAGAAAATACTTGCAACTTGCTATTAGTTTAAATATGTCACCAAATTATCTCTACTAAATTCTAAATTATCTAGTACAATAAGTGATATTAAATTCAAATAGTAGTGATAAACAGCAGGAGAAAAGTCTCATTCTGGCAAAGTATTGGATAGTATCTCTCTAGGGAAGCAGTAGTTTTGTCCAAATGCTAAAAAAAAAAGTGACATTTTAGCTCAAATAGCACAGCAGCACACATTCCTATAACAAAAATTCAACTACAACTAAAATTCCACTCCAGCGGTTTTAGGATCTGCAAACCAGATAAAATGAAGTGGTTCCCCATCTCCAGTACAGCACAGTTTTGTGCCATCGCTACTTTAGTAATGTCTGCCAGAACTGGAGATGGAGGGAGGGAGATTAAAACAAAACCAAAAAACTCCAAAACCACAACAACAAAAAAAGAAACACACAGAACTCTTCTACAAGCACAGTCTTCATTTTTTCCTTAATGCTATATCAAAGCTTCTCTCTTCTCTCACCTGAAAAGTGTCTTCTCCTCCCAAGATGACAGAAAAGAGATTTACAACTCTCCAGTTTCTCCAGACTTCTACTCTCACAGAGCTGAGCCATATCTCATAGAACACCACTGAGAGAAGCCAGGCAAATCTCCCATTAACATTCCAAGCAGGAGAGACCAAGTCTTGTGTTGGGTGTTGGACTTAAGGTCTCTCCATATTCCTACTTGACCAACACGTCAGCAAGTTTACTGCTATTTCTGTACTACAATCAACTGCCTCCTTCATAACATTTCTTGTAATATTGGTTAATCCTTTACACATGTCACTTCCAAAATGCATGATCAGAAAACTTGTCTTCACTAGTTTAAGTTCAGGCATCAGGTTGTTACTATATATGTCCTAAAACTGCCTCTAGAAACTCAAATGCTGCTGTACAGTTTTCAGACATATTTTAAAATAAATGAATCACTAGTTCACAGAAAAATCCTCCTATGTTCTACACTCTAACAACTCAAATTGCTCACTAAGAGGATTATTTAATTTCTAACACATTGAATTGTATCACCTCAGTGCTTATAAAATATATTCACTGGCACAGGAAAATTATAAGTAGTAAGACTGACATCTCAAATAACACTTTTTTTTAAAATAAACAAAGACAGGGCTGGTAGATAAGAAAACAAACCCATTTTTGGAGAAAGCATTTCTGTAGGAGAAAAAAAAAGTAAAAATTAACTGTAAGTTATTACCTGCAGGAGCTTTAGCTTGTGAACTGCTCCCAGCTCTCATGTTGGGTAGAGTTTGCGTTTTTAGTGGACCATCAGGTACCTGCAAAGCTTGTGACCCATCTGAAAATGCTGGTTTCACCAAAAGTTCAGGTCTGGAAGCAATACGTGGCATTGTAGAGGACTGGATATAAGGACCTACTGCTGCCACTCGACTTGGAGCAGAAGCCACTGGCTGTGGTAAATTCCCATCTGAAGAAACCTTGGGCTAATGGGGGGAAAAAAAAAAAAAAAAAAATCAGAAGAAAATTTGAAGAATGTTATGCTGCAGTATTCATCCATCAGAATTTGAAATGGAAGTCAGAAAGGATAAAAAAAAGTAGAAAATGATACTCCAATATTAAAAACACTTTTTTAAAAAGCTTTAAGAGCTATAAACCTGAGGTAGTAATAGTAAAAAAATATATATCTAAAAAAAAAAAATACACGACAGCATAAGTTCTTGTTCATAAAGAGTAAGTAGGTTAACACCAATGTACCATGAACAGTACTTTAATAATAGAAGACTTCCACCACTTATGGATAAAAACAAGTCTAGCATCTGAACAGCCTTCCCCACAAGCAAGTTTTTACTTCAGACTGCATGGACTACAAATAAAATTATTTTTTGTTGTTGTTGTTATTAAATATCCCCCACTTACTGGTACATTCTCTTTCTGTTGCAGAGCTGCCTTTTTCTTCCACAGGCGCTCTCGCAGCTCATTAACACGCTTATCCATGACTGCCACCTCCGAGTTGCGCTTGTTCAAACACTCCCTCTGTTGCTGCAGCTTGGCATTCTGCTCCTGGTTCAGTTTGCTCCTCAACTGAATAAATTCACAAAGCAGAAGGGGGGGAGGAGGGGAAAACAACAAAAATCAAAACAAATTAATTTTCAGGATGGGGGACAGGAAACTGTTACAAAGAGAAAAGCCTCCTAAATAGTCAAGTTGTGCTGGCAAACTTGGATTATTTTCTTCAGGGAAAATGCTGGTTAGTCTCCAAATTTTGCAGAAAGGAAAGGTCTATACACTACGTTCTCCTTCCCCTTTTACCTTGAACCCGGTACAACCAACCCTCCATCTTCAGCACACAGGCAGCCACAGAGCTCTGTCAGGAACAGGAGCAATGGGATTTCTTTTCGATGAGGTAAGAAATGACCCAACCAACTTTTATGCCTTAGAGTTGTGGATCACAAGCTGGCTTTCCGTTACCTGCAGCTCCTTGTACAGGCGGTCAAGCTCAGCTACAGCTGACTGGTTGTCGTGGTAACCATCAATTCGGCCATTCTTCAGCATCTCCAGTTGTCTGGTGAGCTCCTCTACCTTTGACACGGCCAGCACCAGCTCGCGCTGCTTTTGCTGGAACAGGCTGTTCATCTGTTCAATCTCCTCCACTGCAGAGGACGAGAGAGCACAATAGCTGCCCTGAGAAACAGCCGAGCGTGGGCTGCTTCCAAGGCAGCAGTTAAGGGGACAGAGAGCACCCTGCCAGGCTCCAGAGAAGGGCTTGTGCAGAGGCTGTGGCCAGCTGCTGCACACTCATGCTCCCTGTCAAACCAGCTCTTCCTCGAAGCAGTTGTAAAAGCAAATACACTAGCAAGATTATGTCAATTCAGTCTACTTTGCTGGGGCTGGAAAAAACTTTTTTTGCTTTCTGAAGTATGGTAACAAGCAAAACCACATTTCCAGGCTCAATTTCAACTGTAGAAGCCTGAATTCACTTAATGCTGAATTCCACAGGAAGATACTTACTCAACCACAAAGCATATATATGCTATTTAAAACTCTGAATTTAAGTTGTAGGAACTTAACGACAAAACATTTGAGCTGTTATATCAAACAAAAACTCGGAGGGCTTTTTAGGGTCTCTTACAAACAGCTGTCATCAGCTACTCTCACTATCAAAACTGTTGCTTTACAGAACAAAGTTTAAGGAATCAGTGAGAGTTTAGGCAAGTATCAAGAGCAGGCCTGCTGGGGAGGCAAAAGGAAACAGATACACATGCTCCAAGATCTTGTATTACTCTACCATCCTTCTATTCCTTTAAACTGATGTTTGCTTTGTGCAACAGAACCCAAACAGAAAATGCATTCTCCCCATAGAAAAATAGTTTTCCTTTACCTATAAAGCAACACACTTCCTAACAAAGCAATGTATTTATATTTTACCTTAGTAAACCAATATATTTTCATTTGAGTCCAGCTGGAAATGACAAGTTCTGTACACATATATAGAGAGAGGATGAAAAGGTAGGCAGAAGAATGTGTGTTGATATGAAGTCTGGAGTAAACATTTAATGTTGCATCAATATGCTGAACTGCAAGCAGCCAACTAATACTGTAGCAAGCCAAACACTAGCCATACTTCTGTAATTAAAAAGAAAATTCTCAGCCACTTTGGCCACTAGGTTATCCCTTGCATAAGATGCAACATGGGTATCAGGCCAAGCTTTGTTACAGGCCAAGAAAATAACACTGTGTGGGGTATTAACATCAAGAATGAAAAGAGTTGCCGTGGTGCACAAAGGTATTCAAGTAAGGAAAAAAACCCTACACTGTAATTAAACAGCAGATATGCCAGGCTCAAAACACATGGTATCTTTATGGGATATTTTAAAGTACAGTAAGAAAATATATTTTATTCAAGTCATTCAGGAGTTTTCTTGGTAAATACAACATATGAAATTGCTAGTGATTAATGCTTTCAGAAACACTGCACATACTTCCAAATTTTAGAATTCCAAGTACCACCTTTCATGAAAAATCACAGGCTACTTTCCCCAAGCAGCAACTCACCCAATTTCCCATTGCTGAGTCTTTTTTGCTCCACATGGCCTTTCAGTGCTCTCACTTTCTTAAGTTTGGCTTCCTGGTTCTCAGCAATTTCCTTTAATCGCTTCAGTTTTTCCTGTTCAGCAGCTTGCTGCTGCTGTCGCTGATCTTGCTGTTTCAGGAATTTCAGACGTTGTTCCTGCAGTCAAGACAAGGAATGTTGGGGGTTTTGGTTTTTTAATGACCTTATGGTAAGGTACTGACAGAAGCAGTCTCAAAACTTAAAAACAACTGCCACAGCAGCTCAGATCAGCTTTAGCCCAGGATCCTGACTTCCTGGAGTGTCCAGGGAAGTCTGAGAGAACACAACGAACGTGTACTGATTCTGTCCCCATACAATCCTCCAGGTACAACTATTCTGTCGTACAAGAACTTTCTGAAACACAGGTGCTATCCATGTCTAACAGCCCTTGTTAAATTTTTCTTCCATGAAATTGCTCAAAACTCTGTGAAGCCTAAAAAAAGTCAGCATTCACATTCCATGACATTTGCCAATTTCATTTAATCACTACTTAGCTCTTGAGTTGCAAGAACTAGTGATTATTTCCCCTCTACCTTCTCCATGCTGCTTGTACTTTACAGGTCTCTATCACATGTCACATTTTAAACAACTATGTCATGCTAACACGTAATATTCATGGAGAATATCAGATGTTCTTTATACAGGAGGTATTCCATAGATTATTGATAATTTTCATCACTCTGTACTTTCACTAGTTCTGCTAAAACCACCTTGAGATGGGGGATCACTGCACACCAAAGCTCTGAAAATTTACCATTTCCTGGTAATGTTCACCATTATCTCAACATAGGATGATTCATGATTTTGGAAAACCTTCACAATGACCTGACCCCCATTTATACAACAGACATCATCGCAGTGGAGAAGATCTTTTCATCTCTCCAAGAGAATAAGAACAAAATGGTGTGCTACTAGTTTCTATATACATATTTCTATAATTTAGAGCTAAAAGAAACCACTAGATCATTTAGATACTTCCTTTAAATCACTCACTATTACACATCGTTTCCAGTTCTGGAGATGACAGGTTGTTCCAGAAGTAAAAGAACTACTAAGATGTCCCCAAGCACCCACTAACAGCCAAGCCTACCACTGCTTACTAACATTAGAACTCAACACTTCCTCTGAATTAAAAAAAACCCAAAAAACTCTGGTCATATTTAGAAACAGGGAGTCTTGTGCCCTTTAAATAAGAAAAGAGCAGAAGAGTGAGGTTGCCTTCCAGAGAAAGCCAGGCAGCACCTGCAGTGTATGCACTAGTTTAGAGTCAATCCCACACAGAAAAATGTCAAAAAATAGATACTACAGCTCATGTCTAAAAGGAACGTGTATTTTTCCCCCTCAGAATCTATTTTTAATTTTGCAGCTGATTTCAGAAGGCAGGAAAGAGGCAATAGTAAGCCTCTCTTTGGAACAAACCTGCCTTCCTACATGTCCTTTCAGAAAGGCAATGTTAAATGAAAAATTTTCCCATGGGACACTCAAAAGGCTACTCTTCCGCAAACCACAGGCAGTAGACACCTACCTGGATGGGTAGCTATCCAGCCTCAAACTCTTTTTTTTTAAATCTTGTACGATTCCCTTTATAGTTAATANAGTGACTAAAGTAACCAAGGTCTATTACTGTCACCTTTGAGTGAAACAGCCACAAGTTATGATAGTTTAGGCTTCTCTTTCATATGAAACACTCACCTGTAAATTGGAACCAAGAAGAGGGCAATATTCTCCCTTGGTAAGTTAATGTGTGCAGGATAGGTATTAACTGTGCTGCTAAAGTTCAAGTGAAAACTCTCATCACCTGGCTTATTGACAAATTTCTTACATTTATATTTGCATTTTATTCATACCAGTTCTTACTATAAACCAGAAATAGTTTTATTGGCTATTTCAACAGGCCATAGTACTACTTTGCAGATGCTTCAGAACCATTGGAAAGCCATGGTTTGAAGCAGACCCCTGAGATAGGCTTAATGAAAGCCAAGGGAACCAAATAAGATGCTAAATGCTGGGGGAGAGGGGAAGAAGGGCAGAACTCAGCTATCCTGAGAAGAGAGCAAGACAAGCTTTCTGACAGAGTAAGAGAAGCAACCCAAGAGCCCCAGAGCAGCCCTCTGTAGAGCACATTGAAAGGCGTGGGAACTCATCCATCCAGACAACCAAGTGCTCTTCAGGACAGGCTCACGTTTAACAAATCTCTGCAAAAAGCAGCATTTTGCATGGTATTTTCAAGGGTAGTGTGTACTAACACTACTTAAGTAAGAAATGCAAGCTGCCATTCTGCAGATGCATTCAGAGCATTTTTACCCCTAAACAATACAGGAGCACCCTGTGTGCTTTCATTAGCTTTTCTGTTATTGTTCAGTAAGCATTTGATAAATCACTCTCCTGGTTACTTTTATCACACACATGCCATCTTTTTCAGACAGCTGCCCCAGGAAACCAGGCACATTGAACTCTGTCAGGAGAAAGCAAGATATCATTACAGGACAGCATTATATCCAGAGACAAAAGCATTGTTCAGTGATCAAACCAGTGAATGGCTGGTCACCACACGGAACACAAATAGGGCTGGCAGAGCTACCAGGATGAATGACAATGTATTAATGTTAGATGCTCTATCCTATTAGTAAGCTATTCCGTCACATCTATCACTGGCATTATTGCAATGTTTTACTACTGGATATTTGCATAGGTTGACTTTCAAATTTAAATAGAAGGAGCCAAAGAAAAGTAGGCATCCATAAGAGGTGAAAAAACTCCACAAAAAAACAACCAAAAAACCACCCCAAATCAAATCAATCCACAACCCTCATTCCACCTCATGGGAAGCTTACTACCTTTGTTCCTGGCTGCAAACAATCTCATTCCAAACTCACCTTGTTAGCCAGCATTTGCTGTTGAGCCTCAATTTGTTGCTGCTGGCGTGATGCCATTTCCTGAAGTTCAGCCAGCGTCATATCCATCCTTGGAGCACCGACCTGTCAAAGAAAATTCAAAGCATGCTAAATCTAGAATTTTTAATTTGGCTAGCGTGCAACTCAATAGAGCTACTGCAGAAAAGTATGATAAAGGTCTTTAAAGAAATAACAACAACTGAGTATCCAATAAAGTAATGCGAAAAAAATGGCATATTTCCATGGTAAAAGAATAACTGTTTGTAAGCTCATACACATGTGTAGCCCAATCCATCTCTTGAAACATTAATATTCCTAGCAAAATCCCAGCAGCATTTTAACGAGGCATTTCAGAGCCCTTTATAATTAAACTCAGCATGAATCAGCTTTGACTGACTGAGCCCAGAATGCTCAGCACACGGCAGGATGGATCTGTGGTCGTAGGTGTATCCCTGCAATTCAAAGCACTTCGACGTAAGCTGAAGAAAATAGAAAGCTTAAATATAGGGGGGAAACCACCACCCTCAAAAATGTAGTATTATTACATTATTTGTTCACTTCTGTTTCCTGAATCTAGATTCAATCTTATATCCATAATTATATCTTCTGGACCAAGAATAAAATGACAGAGAGTGGATTTAATGCTGAAATACTAACTGGTCTTAACTTGAAACGAGGAACTAAGACAACTCTGACACAAAACTGAATGTAAAAAATAATGAATGAACTGAAGGAAAACAAGAGAAAATTTTAAATGGGAGTAGAAAAGGGGAAGTATGCTGAATTTGTATGAGTGATCTCAGTGCAGCAACCACAGATATGGCAGCCAATGGATCTCAGAAATATCTTAAGATCTGAAATAAAGACTGATAATTGTTAGAGTCTTTGTGTCTGGTATAGACCAGTCATTAGAAATCTCTCCAAAATAAGTTTCTTAGTTTTCAGGGTAGGATTTGCACCAGTATCTCAAAGGATGGGAAGTGTCCATTTTCAATATGCTGCCGATTGCATCAAGCACTTACTCCGTTCTCTATTCTTCGATCACCAGGAACTTTCACACCATTTCTTTTTAAGGCTGGATCTTGAGACCTTTGTCCAGTCCCTAGACAGAAATACAGGACAGTCAAAGATGGTAAGGTATTTTAGGATTTTTCTTATAGCCTTAGACATAGCATTTAATACAAAAAGGAGAAGTACAATCATTTGTGTTTAGAACACGAACAGTTGTTCTTCCTATATTCTTACAACTAAGATAAGCTTAACTGGTGACATAAGGTATTTTATGAAGAGACTGCTGTCCAATGTCAATATTTATTTTAAGATATAAAACTGTTTAAAAACAGACAAACAAAAAAGCTCAGCCAACAGTATGCTATTTCAATATTTCTCCCACAGTCAACAGGCCCTTGGGAAGTCTGCATTTACATATGACTGTAATTCTATTCGATCACAAAAACATGCTCCCCTCTACAAATGACACAAAAATATCTGGTTAATTCACAGGGAAGCATGTGGATCACCACGTCTTAAAACCAGCATCGAGATGTTTTGGTGTGCCTTTTTCAAGTGTCTCAGAGAGAGTATGAATAACAATAGTTAAAAGTTAGTCATCTATCATAAAAAATGAACCATTTATTCTACAGCTGATTATCTGCACATGAAGTTTAAAAGCACTCTTTTTTTCCTGTCAGTCATTGTGACAGTAAAATGCTACTTAACTAGAACCTTAATGTTTCCATCAAATTATTTACAAATGGCGTTCAGAGGCCAAACACCAAGCTCGCTCATGTCCCTATAAGACAGATGTACTACAGGATGAAGCCATCTCTGCAAGCTTCTTGCCCATGTGATACCTATTTCAAGAGAATATTCCTGCAAAACTAACTGCAGGGCTCCTAACTACTCATTCACCCCTCCTCAAACATATTGCTTAGCAATGCTGTGGCCAATGAAATGCCAATAATCCTTATACTATGAGCACTCTAGACTTGTCGGGGGCTAGCGGGGCGGTAAATTATATCCTGACAACTAAACTGTAAGATTCTTAGTAGGGAGAAATGACACAGCTTTAACTTTTCATGTACTCATTCTATCATCATTATACATTTCAAACAACAAGATACATTTAGCCATTTTAAAACATGCTGGGTACAGTGACACTTAAGTATGTGGTATTCCAACAGCAAGGAAAATTACCAAGGATTAAAACAGATAAAGGGGAGGAAGATGACTGATTTAAAGGTAAAAGTCTACTGAAGAGATTAATACGGGATGCACAGAAAAACCTTGAAGAGCAAAAAGTCATTTTCTTTATAAGTTTTTACAACACAGATATTATATTCTCAGAGAACTTGACTAGGCAGTCCTTTTAATGTTATTCCTGAAACTAATGTGAACATGAAGATTTGGGGATAAATAGAGAATTCTATCTTTGTCAAGCATTCTAAGTTTATCACCCTGGTGAAGTATTATCCAAGTAAACCATTTTAAGCTCAAATAATAAGTTACATTATTGGATGACAATTTGGTTACTAGATTTTAAAGAAGAGACTATCACAGATCTCTTAGTATTTAGCTATTGCTAATATATTTAAAACAGAATGCGCTTGGATGTTTTGGCAATGACCACTTCTAGAAAATCATCAAAAGTTTCAATTTGGATTCAGTGTCCCCAGATCTGGCAAGGAAGGAGGAAATATTTACTAAAACGAACAAGTTTTCTGTTACTAGCACTCTCTGTTCATAAGGAAATAATGGTCACACCAAAAAGGGCTGCAACACCATACTGACTACCAACATTAGTAACATACACAAGGCATTTCCTTAGCCTTGAGGAATGAAATGAAACTTAAGACAAATGAACCAGCTGAGACCAACACCTACCTGCTTCTCGGCAGGGAGAGCGTTCATGCCGAAGAAAGAAACGAACCTCACCTCTCTGCACCCCAAAGCGCTGCAAAATATCCAGCATCCGTTCATTGTCAGCTATGGCACGCTCTGAAAAGGTAAAAAGCCAGTTGACTATTACATCCCCGTGTAGCTTGGGCACATAAAAATAAAATTTTTTAAAAAATCAAATCTGTCCAGCACCTTTCACTTGAACACCTATTATTGCTCAGGTGCAGTGTGTGCACCTAACACTTGCCCTCACTCAAGGCATTTCTACCTTTCCCTTCAGAAGGTGATGTACCACTCCTCACTTCCTTCAACACCTCTGAAAAGCAGATGCAGCCCTTTAAAAGTCCAGCCCCAAAGGGAGAAGCTGAGGCACCATCGCAGCACAAGGGGAAACAAACAGGCAATTTAGAGCTTTTGGCTCTAGTGCCTTAAGTTTTGTATTTGCAAATCATCTCTCACCACAGTAGGAACTGTGCTGGTGTACATTGTGCTCCACTTCTGGGGTACTTCAGACAAACTTACTTCTCAGCCACTCCCACCTCTTCTGGAGGGCTCCTCTGCCCAATTCCTACAGTGACTCATTTATTTCCTCTTCCAGTAAGAATTGAGAGATGCAAAGAAACTCTCAGAGAAGAGGAATTTCTCTCAGTGCTTCCTAAGGAAGCCAGATTTCATTCTTTGTGTTCGATCTCAGGTAGAAGCGCTCAATACCCCAAAAGAGGCTCCTAGGCAGGGTCTGAACCCTCAGCAAGCCACTACAACTCTGTCATGTCAAGTGTTCTCCTATAGCTCCTGTGAGCCATAGATTTGGCTCATTCCCTCAGAGAGCAAATTTGAAGTTCAGGTCTCAAGAGCTGCACTTCTGATAAACCTGGAAAAGCCAAATTATTTTGGATTTGTGGTTCAAAGGAAAGATGAAACTGTGAAAAGTGACTCCAAAATTTGCTATTCCTTTCAGACAGTTGAGATGAAGTTGCTTAAAGTTACATGCACAACATCCATTGAATATTCCTGCTCTTGTTCACAAGTTCAGGATTCAGTCACTTCTCTCATTTTTAATCCTTACTGTCTTTTAATATTACAGCAGTCTAGTGGGAATCTATATCTACTGCCTTCATTTACCATTACTCCTCCCTTTCTATATTGCTATCCTTCCAGATTTTTCACACTTCATAGCTGAAACATCCACAGAAAGGATATAATTAGAATTACTTATTAGCCTCTGAATCTTTACTTAAAGGCAATTGCTTTTGTTATTCTAGACATTTTAGCATATATTTCTAAGCCTCAGTTAAAAATGGTGGCAAATACTTGGTTAGTGTATTATAGTGGTCAAGTTTACATAGTCAGGATACTGTCAGAGTATCTTATGACAACATCTGAGACTCATAATCAGGTCAGATCCATTTGCGCTGGGTGCTAGACAAACAGAATATATTGTTCTTGGCCTGAGAAATAAGACAAGCAGACAAATACTGAAATTAAATACCCCTTCTTTCACACCAGTTTCATTCTTCCCAACATTGCTTTTGTTGGATGTTTCCTTTCATTATTTAAGCAAGAGGAGGAAAAGAAAAGAAAAAGAAATCCTAGAATAGTTCATTCATATTCAGTGGAAAGTCTTTCAAAGTAACTATCTTAATATGGAATAATCACTTCAGGGGAAAAATCTGTTGGCGTTAAGTTATAAATGTTTTCAATTTCCTAAGAAGAGAAGCTACTAACATGTTTCCACCATGCAAAAAACTCTTTTCAACATAAAAGTGTTGCTCTAAATGAAAATGCTGCAACTGTGTTCAAGCAATCTAGGAAGGAAAATTTCTGGAGTCACTGTCAAAAGAGATTAGCTTTATGGAATAAGTAAGTAGGTCACTGTTACAGAAAAAGCAGTCTCTTGGCGGTTACTTGTCTAGACAGCTAAAAAAGCTCTTCAGCTGCTAAACCTTAATTCAAGAGAAAAAAAAAGCAGAAACAAAAACCCAACAAACAGTCCTGCTGTCAGATTTCCATCTTAAAGAATATAGAGCAGGCTTATGAGACGGATTTCTAGCAGCTCGGCAACACTTCAACTGAAAGTCTATAATCAAGGGAGACGGCCTTTACACAAGGATTCTGTCAATACCACTCAGCGGCTTCAAAGGAAGGTCAAAGAGATTTTCAAATACCGAACAAAACTACACTTGGAAAGCTCAAGAAGGACGGACAATCAGACTTTTTTTAATTCCTTGTCTCAT
This sequence comes from Brachypteracias leptosomus, assembly GCA_013401335.1. Classification (NCBI taxonomy): domain Eukaryota; kingdom Metazoa; phylum Chordata; class Aves; order Coraciiformes; family Brachypteraciidae; genus Brachypteracias; species Brachypteracias leptosomus. The sequence goes on along the minus strand of VYZX01017278.1, from coordinate 75,246 downwards.
AACGTAGAAGAAAAAAAAATCATCTTTCTACATGCACACACCTTTTGACTGCTTTCCACAGTGGCCAATGTAGCCACTTAACAGAATTCTGGCAATAGTAGGAAGACCAAGAAAATTTGGCCTGGTACTTATCAAATTTCAAGCAAAACTGGGAGGACAGGGAGAGTAGTAAACTTGTCCCCTGTAGGGAGCAGAGTGCCTCAAGCACACTTGCAGCAATCTTTCAAAGTACACTTAATATGGTCTGACAACAGAAGTTGAAATTCCTGAGCAAGTGTCAAAGAGAGACACAAGTTATCTAAGAAGGATCCCAGTAACTGAAGTCTGAGAAGTCATTTTTCAACATAAATCTTTTGTCTCTACCCCAAGAAAGTTAGCTGCCATATGCCACGTTTGTTGGAAAATAAAGTTTAATTTGTTCCATGTAAAACACAAAACACAGAAGTCATGGTGTATCTTGGCAAAACAAGAGAGTGAACCTTGCTGACGTCTAAAATGAGAACTGGTGAAAACTGGAAGTATTTCTCTGCCCCTCAAAATAAGAAAAAATCCAAACTATATGAAAAAATACTTGCAAATGGCTGTTACTGGATGTTATACAGATGCTTAAGAAAGGATATCTTTTATCTGAAACATGCATGCACTTCAACCACGACGCAAGGCTTTTTATATTACGTGATTTGAGACTATTGCATTTTTTGTTACCAAGTACAACTTAAAGCTGTATACAGTTACACACACACACCCCCCCTCAGTGTTTGTATATAGAAGTAAAGAATTAGTAAATACAGCAGGATCAGTGAAGGGAAAAGGAATAACTTGGTTTCTAAAACAATTGTCAAGGTTTTCACTGTGTAAACAAATGATAATTTTTCTGGGTCTTATGAAATAGCTGCGCAAGCAGCATTTAGATATCTGTTCTCATGGTATCCGATGATGTCTTTGCAAAAAGTAATCTCAGAGAAAATTCTCTTCATTCTATGCTTCTGTATCCAGATTATTTTCTTACATCTCCTTGAGTACCAGAGAGGCTGACAACTTGATTTTACAAGTAAACCTCAATGTATTACACGGTCCCACTCACTCAGAAGTTCACTTTTCAGCTTAATAAGGCCATCTGGACACCAAGTACTGGTAGACTTCCCTTGCCTCACAATACAGGTGCTCTCCCTTGATTTCAGGACAATCTTGCTGCCCTTTCTAGTATCAACATCTCAAAAGTCAATCAAGAACTCAGGAAACACAAGAAGAGGAGCTGCCCACTCTATCAGGGCTCCAACTTTGGTAATGACAGGAGAACTTCAACTCTCACCATCACAACCTGTACTCTGCAAGAGTATGTGGGGCTAAAGCTAACTATAAATGCAGCGGTTTTACACAAACCTTTATTTTATTTGTCTTTCACTGTAATCTTTGGTATTGTGTTGATTTAGACAAAGTTGGACAAATATGTACAATATAAAAAAAAACACTTTCCTAAAATCATCAATCCAGCATGGAAAGGGATCTTTTATTTTACTATTGTTTATAAAGAAAAAATGCTTTCTTTTCTAAGAAGAAAAAAAAAAAAATTCTGCTGCATTTTTTAAGCTTAGGAATATCAGAAACATTACATCTCTGTCAGAAGGGGCTAAAAATGAAAAGACCACTAGGGTATCTCATGTTATTAAACAAATATTCAGCTTACCAAAGACTTCTTTGAACAAATGTAAGCCCAAGCCAATGGCAGAAGGTGGCAGAAACCTAAGCTCTTATCTGGTTCTTTCATAAATTTGTTGAAGCATCTCAAAAAGGCTGGATCAAATATTTTTCATGACTTAAAATTCTGTCCATGATTCACCTATTGTACACCTCTGGATGGTTACCAGTATCTAATGAGTACCATGGAGACAGGAGATAGTCAAGAGTCTCCCTTCACATTTAAGCCACAAAGTTAGCCATGCTTCAGTTTTTGAATTGCTTGTTGAAACGTTCTCCAGTTCCAGCAGAGCACTGCAAGCTAGGGAGATTTGAGCTTCCAAGACAAAATTCAGCAAGAACACAAAAGAATAATAATTTAAAAAGCCACAACCAACCACAGAAATAAGACCCTCTTCCAGAGGCTTTAAAAGTAGTTTCTAAATCCACCCTCCCACCCACCACACACCTTCCTTAGAGAACTTCACATCAGGTAACTCCTACTACTTCTGGTAACACTCCTTCCCTTCCAAACTCAATTAACATGGTTAGGAACAATGAAGGCGTCATCAGAAAAAGGAATTTTTGCCACTGCAAGTGAAAATGGCTATCGGGTTGAAGAAATTATTCCGGCTGGGTCACAGAACTACTGATACTTGCTACTTCAAAAATCCCACACAGGCCGCTGGGATCCCACTGTGGGGAGAAGAATGAAGAGAAAATAACTCTCTGATACCCTTCAGAGACTCACTTGAGCCAGAGAAGGGCTGCATTTACATCAATGTCTGCATGCTTGATTCCCCTTCTTTTGCTTTTAACTCATTTTTACATGTGTGAGCCTTTCTGTGGATGCATTATCATACAGCAGGCCTGATGAAGAGATTAACAAAACTGTAAGGCAGAACCCTCTGAGACAGGACATCTGTCAAGTCTCGACGTGCAACCTTATTAGATGCAGTGACTACATAGCAGTAATCCACGAAGGGCAAGCCTAACCCACCTGAGCCACACCACACCTCAGCCAGGTGGCACTCACTCTCGCCAGGCTCCTTGCACAGCTCCACCACATCTCTGCAGGTTGTTTCAGGGGTGACTGGCACCTCAGTGAAGTGCTGCTCATTGTTACTGAGGTACACTGTCAGAAACATCTGGAAAAGACAAAGATAACAGCACACGGTTACTTCATACCACACAGCCAGACTGCACATCAGAGTCACATTATTTTCAACACAATTGTACCATTTGTTATCAGCCACTGTGCACACAATTTCAAAACAAAACCAATTTTCTTTTTAAGGTGCAAGGATGTGGGACACTACAGAAGTAATTCTCTGCTCAACTAAATTATGCTGCTGAAGGATTGTCTGGTTTTAACTCTGGACCTACTGCTCATTCCTTCTCTTTTAGTGATGTGGCAGAACTCCTTCCACCTTACTATACATGTATACCGCACCCATTTGACACAGCAGGAGAAGCAGTCATCTAAGAGTTCAGAAATACTCTTTATAGTGAAAAACAATGGCATTTTCATCTGTAAAAAAGAGACCAGAGCTTACTACATAGGCAAGGAAGTGGAAACATAATTTGCATTTCCATAACATATTTCACTGGAAGGTTTCTTAGAAACACAACTTGCTACAGCCTTAGTCTCAGTCTGAACACAAAGTCCCCCCAAACATCATTCACAGCAAAGCAAAGATATATTTTAACTTGGCTTCCTCTTCACAGCTGTAGAAGAATCCTTCATCTTTGGTTATTACACTGCATAAACACACCACACAGCTACATGCTATTCTAGCTCATGTCTTTCCTGCCACAAATAGAAAATGAGCGTTTTAAAAAATTAATTGCCTAATTTGATACTTGGTAGAAAATACCGATGATTATGGCTCTGAACACCACCTCACTGTATGTTTTTAATATTAAACTGCTATCAAAGTTTAGCTGCAAGCTAGAAGTTTACATTAATTCTCTTCTGAGATCTATTCTCAACTTCAGTATCAAATGCTGCTAGACACATGACTTCCAGCAACACAAAAATCAGTCGTAATTCTCCAGAAAGCAATTATTCCACTGAGTATTTCAAGCAACAGAAACCTTATCAACAGGCTACACAATTCAGTCTTTTTCATACATCCAGAAAAGCTGTTTTTGTAGGAAAATACACAAATCCTTGCCTGTCCTCATTTTCAGTAGGTAAGAGGTATACATCCTCACGAACAACAGTTCAAAGGTCAAAAAAAAAAAACCCAAATCAAACAAGGCAAGAGAAGTATAAATATCCTTCTAAATTTAAAAACAAACCATACACACACACAAAAACACCACCCACCTCACAAACCCCCAAAACACACTACCAAAGGTATTTCTGTGGTTGCGTGAGAATACTCTGAAACAAGTATTTTTCATGCCACTGCAAAGTGAAATTTAGTCTCATCTTCTTCATGGTTTTAGGACCTCCCCTCTTGGGGATTAGAGCTGTCTACACTCACAACTGACATCATCAATGCCTTTCCAGGGCTCTTTTGGGTGCCAGGATCCCCTTCCTCCCCTACAAGAGAAGCTGTCTTTGTTTTAAAAACTTCTACAAGAACATCCCACACACAGCATGCCTTGTTACACAGAGTATTTGTCCCACTTATGGCAGTATAGACACTTGGAAAGATATTTCAGACCCTGGCACTGCACCAGATTTAGCACTGAGAGTGTACAGAGCTTCTGACTTCTGGTTTTGCCGAGCTTCCCAAGACAAGTTTCTGATAAATTCCTAAAGACCTCCTATAAAAATTCATGGAGCAGAAAAAACCTGCTGAAAGATGGGGCCTTGAGCAACCTGGTTGAGTAGGAAGTGTCCCTGCTATGGCAGGGGGTTGGAACTAGATGATCTTTGAGGTCCCTTCCAACCCAAACCATTCTATGATTCTAGGAAAGAGAGCTCAAAACCTCCTGTAATCCTCAGGAAAACATCCAGATCCCCCAACCATTTTCTTGTCACATTATGGTCAAAAAAACCCCAAATGCACACAGGCACTTGGAGCTTGTAAGGAGAGGAATTAGCTGAGAGAATGTGGAAAACGCAAAGGCAGCAACAAAATTCCAGCTCCTGCCAGGCAGCAGCCAGTGAGTCCCATGGAGGGCAGGTCAACAGATGGAGCGGGACGCCCAGCGCTTGAGGATTTTAGGTTGAAGCGAGGCTGCTGCTCACTCCACAGCTCTGCTCTTGGAGGGGAGCACCCCGCCGGCCAGCCGGGGGCACAGCTGCTTGCCCATGGGCAGCAGGAAATTTGTTTGAACGTTCTGTGTGGGCCAGAGCTGCCTAGATCAGGTAGGATCAGCTTACCACACACATACATTTATGATGTAGATAAGATGGGCGCAACCGTTGTGCTGTTTACAGCACAGAGCACTGAAGGACTGACCTAAATTAAGGGACAAAAGCTTTCCAAGCAGGAGCTCATACTCAGCTTTCACCTTTTGTCACTGAATATGCTGTCTCTTCAGATGCAGTGTTTCCAGAGGAGGCTGATGGTGAGGGATGCCATGTGCAACCAGGTAAGAATATCACTTATATCACAAAAATTGGGGCAGAAAGATAGAAAAGGAAAAAAAGAGACTCCCAAATAGCTTTAGAGCAGGGTTACACAGGTATGCAAAACATCATCACATCTAATGCTGTACAACCTTGTATTCAGAACAACACTAAATCGCACAGGCTCTGTAGCTGAAGGAACATTTGTTAGTTTTAAAAGATGAGGTTACAGATGGGAATTAAGAGAAAATTACAAAAAAGCATGGCATTATACACAAAGCAGACCTAATTTGACTCTAGCAAGGCTGTTCACTCTTCAGTGTGCCTGTTTATACGCAGTTGGTAATCCTCAGGATTTACCAATACAGACAACTACACAGGAAGGATCACGAGTTGCCATTTCTATCCACAACGCTCAGGATAATTACTAATACATTAAGCCAAGAGCACTCAGAGCTGGTGGAGGCCATTTCTGAGACCTTGTAGTTTCTGCACTACCTACATCCCCTGTATTCTAGGAACAGAGGGGGAAAACAAACAAACAAAAAAAACCCACCCCACACCAAAAAAAAAAAAAGACAGGAACACCGAACTCTGCAAATTTCCTAAAAGCATACCTCAAAGCCTTAAGAGTCTAAAGCAACTACAAGGTTACAAAATTGACCTGACCTTCACAGTTAACCTCATCCTACTTTCCTTCAGCTCCAGGGACAAAGCTGAAATGATTCAGAAGTCCTCTAAGTAGATGTGTCCCTCTTCTACCACCCAAATGACAGCCACATTTCTCACCTTGCAGGGGAGAGGCAAGGAACTAGTCCTGCTTGCTCAACTACCTGCACATCTGCAAAGTCTCCCGGGGCAGCCTGCTCCCTACCTGGACACATCAGAGCCAAGGGCAAGCACTGACCAGAGAGCATTCATCACAGATGTCTCTCTCCCCAGAGAGGGCTAGAAAAGGCAAAGAAGCTGGTATGAACCAAAACCCTGCTGACTTCTCAGGACTACTCATGACCCTTGGTGGCTGTGTGGCTTGCACCACCTTGCACTGGGATCCCAAGAAATCATCCTTCCCCTGGGAACGGTTCAAATGCAACGTTTATTAACTAAACTACCAGCTAGTTTATATTGCTGCTTGACTACTGTGCAGTGGAACAAAACAAAGGAAACAAGAATACTCTCATGACACCTTGTTCAGAAGTTTGAAGTCTGTAGATTGCATCAAGCTAGAGCGTAAAGCAGTTTTTTGCCCCTCCCTGAAACTGAAGATGTTACAGCAGTTACAAATATGCATCCAGGAATTAAGATAGAATGAAAAACAATAAGAAAACAACATGAAAAAAATCCATTTCAAGCTACATATAAATGAAAGACTTGATAAAAAGAGAAAAACAAATCTGTCAGACATTGCACTTCATTTAAAACACATAATCCAGGCAACTACTGAAATATCTGACAATTCCATATAGACCTGGATCAAGGTTTTTCCCCCCCCTCTCTTAGACTTTTAAAGATTCAGTTGTAGGAATTCCTAGCATACAGGCAGAAACAGAAGTCCCTAAGTAAGTTCTAAACTAAAGTTTTCCACCATTTATAGGTACTGAAAAGCTTTAAAATGTAAAAGCCTTCCAGTACTGTGACATACTTGCAAGAAACCAGGGATGTGCTGTGCACCTACTGAAGCAGATCATTTCAAAAATCACATCATAGATTTCAGCTGACTCTGCTACAGCTTAGAAAATAGAAGTCTGCAGGTATGGAGCCACCAAATGAGGCAGTTCGATCGGATGCACGAAGGGCATCAAAGGGATGACCAAGGACACATGAGCTAAAGCAAGAGATAGTTTTTGCAAGGAGTGACTGCAATGTATGGCTTAACTAAATGGCAAAAAAACAGAGTACTGAACATAAAGAAAGACTTCATGTCTCAAATAAGCCTGCACTTAAGACACAAATCTAAGAAAATCCAAATTGGTATGAATTACAACTTTGAGTCCTCTAGCATGAAATATATCATTTTGTTCCAAGCCATATTACTTCTACATCACCTCCAAGTCCAGCCGCTAAGTCTGGATTGTAACACACCCAGGAATGGCAAGAGAACGTAGCAAGAAAAGCAACCCAACAGGAGGGGAGAAGAGCGTATCAATTAAAGCAAGTCACACCCCACCTTATAATCCTCCATCTCTCTTCTGCACGTCAGTCCCAAATAGCCTTATGCTTGTCTGCAAATCTGACCCATTTGCTGTTAAGCTCATCAGCAGGATCATTTCCTACAATTGCAGATATTAAATACAACATAACAGGTCTCAGCAGCTGCAAGTAAGTTTTCAACAGAAAGCAAAATACTGCGGAATGGCTAGCTCTACGGAAGTGCTGGGCTATGACCAGTTCAGGCTCCTGTTTCATTGTATTAAAGAAAACCAAAACCCAGCTTCCCAACCTGTTTGGAATACAAACCTGAGCAAACACATGCCTTACAATTCACATCCATCCAACAAGAGATCGTTTCATATCAAAGACCTCATATCAATCTTCTCCTTAGATCAGAAGATCTCAATTATTGATTAAAAGCAGGGAAAAATAGAAATGTAATTTACTTTTCAGCTTTGATGGTGTTTCTGTAGTGATCAGATGTCTCTTGCTCCTTACTTACAAAACTGGTATCACATCTTATGTATTAAAAGGCTGTTAAATTGGACATTTTCTAATGAATATACTAATAATAGTCAATTATTCAGAATGCAAGCATTCAGAAGAAAACCCTATTATTGTGCACAATGCAAATTCATATACAAAGGCTTAATTCCTGAAGCTACCTGAGTTTAAAGGATGAACACACTTCTCCCCTCCAACAGTTTCCAGTGAAAGCCCTGAATCAGATCATAAAATTTCAACAATGGACAACAATCTTCCAGGGCACAAACTCCACTCAAGTAAAGAATTTATTTTAAAAACACCCAACTTAAGCCTGGTTTTCACTATTCACGGAATTCCTAACTTTATGCAGTCTTCCTGCACAGCATGTAATATACAATACAAACTGTGGCATCTATTCATGCAGTTATTCTTCATCTTCAAAGCACCTTATGACCAGGAAGTCGTGACACATGCAGTTTCCTACTTTACACGCAGGGAAACTGAGGCATACAAGGAGGCAATGACAGAGACAAAAAACCCCACTTTATTTGGTAGCCAAACAGGTATAAAGCCTCTGGAAACCATGACTCATTTCACTACCTTGCATTCGAGCTAATGCTATAATTCTATACCTCACTCCATATTCTCTGCATTTGAGCCTGAAATCTAAAACCCTTGAACCACACGATCCTGGTGTTGGGGGTTTTATATTTCCATAACACAGCTCAGTAATGGTCTTAGCTTGCATAACAAGTTCTCTTAGCTCTCATTTTTAAGGAGGATTAAAAGTCATTCTTGAGGTTGACAATGCAATGCTTTGCAGTAGTGTCATCTGAGTAATACATATTATATTACACAGCAAATGGCTCAACATGGACAATCTATCTTCCTACAACATGGACAGCATGTACAACTGATGTGCTGTATAAACAACCCTCCAAAAAGGAGCTCCTAGCATGCCCTTCAATGACTTTTCTACACAGCTTGGTTACACAGCAGCAATATACAGAGAAAACCTATTTCACAAATATGTGAAATAGGTTTTCTCTGTATATTGCTGCTGTGTAACAAATATGTGAAATAGCTTTATTTAAACACTGTGTGGGATGGAAAAGAATTACAACAATATCATTTACATCCTGAACCAAATGTATTTTTAGAAGTTAATTTTAGTTAGATGAAAAACTAGCAACATGGAATTTTCAGAATGAATAGATTAACTATCAAATTTCAAGCACAAGTGACAAACGAGAAATAACTGCTTCTACCCACAGACCTGATACCCACAGTTTTAACCACGAATGAGTCTTCCCTGATAAATATAAAATCCCTCCAAAGAGAGTTTTAAGTCTTGCATCTTACCTAGTGGGAACACCGATGCTGTGCCTTCCCAGATAGCCACGAAGAAATCAGCAGCTGAAATAGGTATTTTTGCTGACTTGGTGCAACTTTCTAAACAACAGAAGACAGCCTGCACAACAGCACATTTTCCTGGTTGGCAAGCAGCAATCTGAGCTGGTGCATAGTTATAGCTCTCCATTTAATGCAAAGTATACAACAGTAATAAAGTAACTCAGTGATTCTTTCACACCAAGTTCCTCAGAATCTGAGAACAGTCCTTCAGAAGGCAACATCCTTACTTACCGTACCCAAAGATTAAGGTAAGCAAAAGATTAAGGTAAGCAAAAGATTATAATAGACTTACTAGAAGACAGGCAGGCGGGATGATTGCTATCCCCAATCCTTTTCATATCCAGCTGTTCAATAAAACAGGGTTCAACAGAAATGCAGAGTAAAGTTTAATATTTGCTAAAGCCCCACCTAAATGCACGGACTTAGGTTCTTGCTGTCTCACCCGCCACACACACTATCCCATTTATATTGTACTGGCTTTTGGCCATAAAAATGAGAAAGGAAGTTATGATGCAAGGTAGGTGGAGTACAGTAGGAAGCATCATGGGACTGTGCAGATTATTCCCAGTCTATATAAAGCACAGCCCTTTTCCCTTTCAATTGTATCACAGAAGAAAACAAGATTGAACCTTTACTCTCAAAGGCATGGTATTTTCTGCTTGTAGAGATTATTTTAAAAATAAGTTTATTAGGTATTTGTATTTTGTCTTTAGTAAAAATGTCAGTCTTTTCCAGGACTTAGAATACAATGTGCATCTTTGTGTACTTTTGAGGGGACGGGAAGAAAGAGCTGGAAACAGCAAAAAGGAAGTTTTCCCCTCCTCTTTCTTTTTTTCCTCCCTCTTATCCTCAGCGTAGAGAGAACAGAATGAAAGCCATCTGCTTTTGGTATACACTAGTTAAACTGGGCAAACGCTATAGCACAAGCACCACATTACGTCTCACTATCAGGCATGCATCTGAATCATCATTAGGGGAATCTGAAGAGCTGCAAGGAAAACAGTCCAAGTTCTGGCCAAGCACTGTTACCATCTTAAATTAATGGATGTAGGTTTGCAACCCTCCTACTTCATTAACTAAAACCTCAAAGACAAAATGCAGTGCTTCAGAGTTCAGACTTACAAATGAGGAAGATGCAATTACAGTCTTCCTGATAAATCTTACAGAAAAATCATCATCTTGGTTTAGCCATTTTGGTTTTGTGAAATCTGTCAGGCACAGCTTGAGACTGGTAAATACAGAATCCCCAAATTACAATCCCCCTTTTTTAAGCAGGATATTACACACAAGGTCTTTAAGAAGAGGAGATCTTTCCAAAGAGTTTTACTTTGAACCCAAATTACATTTTCTGATTTGACGTTTTTCTTTCATCATTCTCATACACAATAACAGAGTAAAAGTCCTCCAATAAATGTGTGTCTGCACAAATGAAAGGTCATAAGAAAGGTCTATGCAAACAAACTATTTTGGATGAACACTAAGCGCAGGGGCAACACGCTACACACTCCTTGGCTGAGCTACCACATATCACTGAAGACAAGAATGTTTCAGGGCAAGTGTAGCTTTTAAAGCCTCTTAAACTTTTACACTGCAGGTATCTACTACAACACCAGCATTAAGCAGAAGAAAATGTTCTAAAAAGAGATATGCCAGTTTGGTTTGTTTTATTTTTTAAGATACATAAGCTAAATTGGTTTCAGTTACATATGTAGGAAACCGCATTTGCGAACACATCGTGCACAGATCATTCTGCTCAGACCTGAATCCACACTTGGATTTGCACCAATTAAGTTAAACAACTGCAGGAATTCAGGATAAACAAACCCTGAATATACTCTTCATTTTGTAACACAGGGCAGTATGCTCACAGATCTCTTCCCATTGCCACCTGGGAAGTTCCTCTCCTCCACACATTTCCCCCAGACACCAAGTACTCTTCTCCTTTCTCCCAAAATCCTTCCTCATGCCTCTTTAGAGCCACCACTTTTTCACTGACGGACACTCCACCAAAACCTGCCACAAGTTGACTGGCAGCAAAGCAAGCCTACACACAGTGTTTGGACTTGTACTGTTGGTGTCCTACTTGGAGCTTGCTCCTCCTCCTGGAGTCAGCAAAGGGGAATTGGGTCTTTGGAGGCTTGGCCCTTCAGGCAGACTCTGCCTCATCTTCTGCATTCAGCACTGAGTTATGAACACTTGGTACACAAGGACAAAGCAATTCATATTATTTTCAGGCAGACAAAGAAATGACACCATATAATTCTTACAATAGGTACTATGCTCTGAAAAAGAACAACAGTCCAGCTCATATAACATAACCACAGGTGTTTACAGTTGCTCCTCCTCCCATTCTTCACTATCACAACATACATTGCATCTACCAAGAGCCTAAAGCCAAGGCAACAGCCAAGCATAATGAGCGGGGTTATGAACTCAAGCTTAAGCCTGAATCATCTCAATTTTCTGTACTTGCGTCAAACCCAGAGGCAGTCTTTGTACTAAAAAAAAAGAAAAACCCAAACAACTAAATAAAGGAAAATAAAAAAAGAAACTAAGCTGCTCTTGCTGCTCTAGAGCTTTGCATGCCCCCCATTGGGAATAAGCCTTACTGTTCTCTTAGCCTCCCAGACAGCTAGAGGCCAATAAAAAACCCCATACTAAGTGCTGCCTGTCAGGACACGTGAGAATTACAACTCTCAAAATAGTCCCTTAAGATGCATATATATTCTTACAATGAAAAGAAAGCTTAGTATTTTTCCCAATAATCAAAAAAAGATTTTATACAAGCCAGGGCCCTTCACAGCAAAAAGCAAAGTTACACCCACATCAGAGATTAAAATATTCAACACAACCTACACCTAAACAGAACAGGCTATCGCAGTAAATTGGCACCTATATCACCCACACCACACTGCTTGCTGCCTAACACACCAACTCTTCACTGGGTTTATAAACACTTATTTTCTGCTTTTCCAGCCAACATATAATCATCTCACCAATAAAAAGACGATCAACATTCACACCAGGAAGCACTTAACCTCAGCCCACCAGAACGTGCAAGTCAAACCTACATTTTTTCATGCAACAAGTGCCTCATACACATTTACTACCTTCTATTTACTGGCAACAGGAGGCTGCGGTCCTGGGAGCACCCATGGGGAAGGTAAAGTATTGAAGTAGAAAAGAGGTTGCTTTTTTTTGTGTGTGTGTGTCAGTATCTTTCCCAAATAGTTTTTTTTTTAAAAAACAAACAAACAAAAAAACACAAACAAGAGAGCAGAAGCTTTGTGATTTAACAACAACACAAATCATGTAGCAAGTCAGAAAAAAAGAGGTGTAGAACATTGGTTTACTCCAATCCCAGCAAATTCACAGAGCTCAGTGCCAAACGCTTTTGAAAATATTACTCCTTACATGACATTACTCACTCCATCAGGAAAACAGCTGCCAAATCCGTGTCCTACCTCCATGAAACAGAGCTATGACAAACCAAAACGCTCATGACATGCACAGGTAGGTCAGAGGACACACCATTTCTGGCACCTGAAATAATGACACATGTTCAACCACATGGGTAATTCTAGTGTGGGGAAAGTCACAGGATAAACCATTTGGGTTGTTCTGTGATACAAGCTGACCAGTCTGGTATCCTAAAGTGCATTACTATAATGTGAAATTTGAGGGCATTTTAGTGCACCACAGCTTGACATCTTCTTTATGCTGTGACCCCAGGACAAGTTGTCCAGCCATTTACCTGCAGGACAAGCAAAAAGCCTTCAAGGTCAGCTTCAGTTTCCTATATATTTGCCTCCAGGAAGCAGAAGCTTCCTGCTCTATATGCTTCTCAATCTCACCACAATAAATATATGTTTGGTTCAGAACAACTTCATCCTCACAGTCAGCGAGAATACCCAAAGACAGTGGAGAAATTCCCCTCTATTCCCATCTCTCAAAACACATGTAGGTTAAGGAAAGCATAAGGTATCATCTGACTGCTACAGCTTAGCTGATCTAACTGGTGAGCTGACAGGGGCAAGCCATGATCTTCTCCAGTTTCCCGCCCCATTATGTCTGATTATGCAGCCACGGGGTAAGTCACTTCCACCATATAAGCTTTTTTGTGTTTTTTGCCTCTATTGTAAGCAGCATTTCCTCCCAGCCAACTGCCACTCAACTCCTTATTAAATTCAAGGGCAAACTACAAAAGACACGTGGCTTTGGGTGGGGATGGAAACCAAAGGAACAAGACCATCCATTTGAGCAGCATCCTGCTATTAAATTAATTAGGTGTAACGTCACACCATACCTTTGCAGAAGGGTAGCTCTTTCCAATTCACCACCAGTTCTGGGTGGGAACACACTCCTCTTGCAATGGAAGCACACCCTGAAGAATGACCTTTGCTTGTCAAACCCAGATGACAGCTAGGACACCGAGTGTGAGTAGCCTGTGTGCATCAATGTGGGAAACCAATGCAGCCACCAGCAATGCCTATGCTTGATGATCCTATCTATTTGACAACAGCTGAAGTTATTATTCAAAGCCATAAAGAAGAGGTTTAGTCTTACCACTTCTGGGCTGCAAACGTGCAGGAAGTCATTAGCAACTGGAGATATCGAGGAGTATTACGCTATAGCGCTCAACTGGCACAGAAGACATGCTGAGCTTTTGCACCAAAACAGATGGATCTCTTTTGTTATTGTGCAATTTTAAAAGGACCAGTGGGGCTACTCGAACATTGGAAACGATGGATGGTCAGATGGTCTTAGTCAATCACATTATAACGGGCTACATACAACTATGGCAGAACTGGGAAGGAGAAATCTTGCCCTGTCAGTCAGCCTGTTAGCCCACCAAGCACCCTGCGTGATCTAACCTTCACTCCTGTAACGTGGAGCTCTACATGCTTTAACTTTCATAAGGAAACACTCAGCTACTACAACAGAAGCTGCAGAAGGGTAGCAGATTGTACAACTGATTGCTGTCTGACAGGTTTTATTTAAGTGCCACTCGCTCCCCAGAGCTCTCTCCAGGCAATCCCAGGCTCTACGCAGACACACCAGCAGAGAGGAAAGGATGGGAGAGCAGATCAGAGCAGGGCAGCAGGCTTGCTGGGTGGCTCTGCACATTGCCACCAGCAAAGCTGGGACAGTGATCTCCACAGATGGTCTTGTATGAAATGGCGGTCATTGAGGTGATGTCACAGCTATTTTAAATGTATTAGAATAGAATTTAATCAAATCAACATTTATATTACGTCAGGCTCCTCAACAGGCTTCTTCTGTCTCAAGAACTCCAGAGCTTGTTCCCCTCAGCTTGTTACTATTTGGTCACTCATTCAGCTTCCCTGGAGGTACACTACTTTTTCTCTAACCCAACCTCACTAAAAGCTACTTGTTGCAAGAGAAATGCTCTAAATAGCAATGTTTTTGTGCGACACTAGGAAACCACACCGCAGAAAGGCCTTGTGGGCAAGACCTAGATACAACAGCATAGGAATAACAATGTAGAGGCAAGAAGCACACAGTGCTGGTTCCACAGCTTTCCCACACAAACCTTTACGCGTAGTAAAACGTGTCTTGAAAGGCTGGAAGACACAGCGTGGCTATCATTGATAAAGTGACTACCAGCCAGCATGACAAGTCGTCAATGCTCTTCAGAAACATGGCTCATATATGACCCACAGCAGAGTCACTTTGTTGTTTCTGGTATTACCCAAGAGAGTTTTGTGGTATTCTCCAAGGAGGTCTGGAGTGTTTTGCCTGGCCCCTAAGCACCCTGCCTTTCACGACTCAGTGACACCTCCCTCCCTCTTCTGCAGACAAAAATCAGTCATGTTCTCTGCTATGTCAGCTTTTCCTGAACTCTTCATTATGTTGAAACACAAGCTGTCTTACTACAGCTGAGATCAGAGAACCTCCAAAAAGTTCTGGGAATCCCATCCTTCAGAGGGTCTTCCCAGCCCTGGGATGCCCAAAGATGACAAGAATGAGCTTCACTTTCCCCAAGAAATCAGGGGAGCCATCAATCACTGCTCTGCATGGCCCAGATACTGATCTGGGTGAGGTTCTGCATTCAGGGCAGCATACACTTATGTAGGATGGAGAGCAGGGTGGAAAATAAAGGTGTTTGCACACACTTTAAAAAAAAATAAAAGGAAAGAAAAACACATCAGACAAGTCAAAGCTCTCAATCAGCAAGGAACTTACCACCGAGCTATAACTATACACAGGGAGGACAGAAACAGCCAAATAAGAGCCCCAACTACAGGGATTAAGAGACTTTCTGTACATTTCTGTGTGATTTGACAGCCCAGCCAATTTGAACAGCTTCAACTTCAGCCAGCAAAACTAAGGAACAGGGGGATGAGGTCCCTATGTTCCTTGCTGAAGAGGCTTATGGCCACTGAAACCCAAGAAGGGGACAGTCACCTTGCAGATGACCAAGCCTCCACAACTTGAGAATGCAATAGGGATACTCCACATCAGTGCTTACGCCTAGTCTCCCAGCTCCTTATTTGCACACTGCAAAGCTGTGATGTTCACAGACCTGCAGGCTGCTGCTCCACTGCAGTACCAGAGCACAAGGGTGGCTTGGTACAGCACAGAGATCAAACGGGGTAACAATGATAGACCTTCTTCAGTAGGTTCTTTCTAAATGCCAAGAAAATATGGATTTGCCTCTTTTAAATGACAAGAAAACTGAAGGTAAGAAAAAGACACAATTCCAGAGATTTCTCCTTAGCTTTTGATTTAAAGAAATAGGATTTAACACTCCATTGCAACAGAGGAAAACTAGTAACCTAGGCTTAGATCTAAATCGCTACTTAAGCGGTTAAGCCTCACAAAATAAAAGTATCGCAAGACAAGGAAAGTCTCCTAACTTATTTGATAAAAAAAAACAAAATAAAACCCACATGCTACTTCTTATATCCAAGATTCGCCTTAAACAGTAAAATGGGAGTAGTGACTTCACACACATGTTAAGGATTTATGAAAAGCAGCTCTTTAGGGGACTGTTCTTAAGCAT
This sequence comes from Brachypteracias leptosomus, assembly GCA_013401335.1. Classification (NCBI taxonomy): domain Eukaryota; kingdom Metazoa; phylum Chordata; class Aves; order Coraciiformes; family Brachypteraciidae; genus Brachypteracias; species Brachypteracias leptosomus. Next base: position 58,963 of record VYZX01017278.1, on the reverse strand, counting down.
GGAACAGAATGATCTATGATCAAAGTTCTCCCCATTCATGAATAACCCTGCAAAAGTAGGGGTGCAGGAGATGTAATTGCTTTAAGCAAGATCATTTAATACTTACACTGGATATGACAGACTTGTATTCCAGCTGCATCACAATGTACCAGTTGGTTTGACTCTATAGTTCTCCCAAATCCCAGGCTAAAGTCACTGCCTGACCTTTAACAAGTGGCTTAACCTCCCCGTAGCTTCCGCTCCCTTTATTAAATGCTCTGATCCGTAGCAATTACTATTTTACAGACCAGATGTTTGATATTGAATAATTCAAAATAATAACATCAGAAGCTTTCAAAGTCAGTAATGTGAACATTTCCATGTTTTTACTTTAGTTTGGGTACTATAATTATAATCCAGATGAATTGCAGATAAAGGTGTTCCTGAATCAAGTTCATGATCAAGAGAACCACACAGAACAACAGGCAATTGCGGTACATGGTTGATTTTAAAATGTATACTTTGCAGAAAGATGAAAAAGATCTAAGAGGAGAATTTAAAAAAAAAAAAAAAAAAAAAAAAAANAAAAAAGGCAAGAAGAGTTCCCTTAATCCTCCTTTTTAAAATAGATGCCAATAAAAGCTAGGTCGCTGCACACAGCCCTCTATCAAAGGATCAGATCATATTAAGACCTGGAAGCATCACTGTAGCATAGAAGAAACTGGTGCAGAAATGACATTGCCATCTCAGTAATAGAATTCTTGGTGATAACACCACAGCAACAAAAAACAGAGGGCTCATCCTTTACACGCAACTGGGTTCAGCCTCCACGTAATGCCATCACAATGGTGAAACTGGTGAGGTCACATGCATGACTAAACATTGGCAGCAAGATCCGGAATATCAATGATTAACAAAAAAAGCAAACAGCAAAAGCAAGTAGAAGACTGGATTCTAACTTTTAACATGTCCAGCATCATGACAGGGTCATGATTGCTGTTCTGTCCCCCGTTCACTCACTGTTCCCTCTCTATGAACATTTATTGCAAACTACAATAGATACCTAACACTGCTTTAAACAATGTCTCAGGTCCTTCACGCTCCACAGAAAAGCCTGAAACTTCCAGAACAGTTAAGCAACAGTGACTAAGATAATTAAGTGTACTTCACATGATGTCCAGAATTTCTGGTGACCTTTATACACAATTATCATCCAACTGTTTGAGAACCGAAGATCAAAAAGACTTTGCCTGACTCACAAGTGACTCAGCTGAGAGAAACCAGGCCTAAAGATAATAAAACTGAGAGCAAAGAGAAGAGCTTTATCTGGTCATTACCTCATGAATAGGAGCGTCTTCCAGTTTCCAGAGCATTAAATAAGTTTTTACACTTCACAGGAAGCTGAAAGCCCCCAGATTAAAAGGACCTGGGGGTTCCTTTTGTTATCAGTGGGCACACACAGGAGGAAGTGAGAAGTCCTCCTCCAGCTGTGCCACCAAGCCATGGCAGGTAGCTTGAGTTGGTCTCCTCAGGGTTATCCAGCTCCCTCTTTGGAGGGGCCGCACGGCAGCAAGGCCCAACTCTGCCCATAATTAAACAATCTCAATAACTCATGCAGTGGGAGGAAAGGAGAGTCTCCGAGGGAGGCTCCTAACAAGGACAGCAGCCAGACAAACCGAGCACTTTCAAGAGGGTTTCTTAATCAATAATTTGAAAGGAATGCTAGGCACACTGCCATTGCCGTCCTGCTAGTTTACTCTGCTGGAATAACCTTTATACCTGCCTCTTTTAAAGTCCAACTGACTTGCATGCAAATTAATCCCACAGAGCAGACTGGCTCACTAACAGAGGGAGATCCCATCTGGCAACACTAGGGAAAATAAATAAATAAACCCTGTGAATTATTCACCCATCCCAAACTTCATCCCTGCATACTAGCCCTTGAAACAGTAAAAGCAAGAGCCCCATGAGGCACTTGCACCCTGAACTGCTGAACAGATCAGAAGCAGCATAATTAGATATTCCCATGGCCTCCACAGTTTGATCTGGTATGAATTTGTAATATTGCCCTTCCCCCCCCTTCTGATAAAAGCCACACAAAGAAACATAGATATTTAACATACCGCAGCATAATATAACACAAATTGCAGGTGGAGTGCTAAGGTATTAAAAAAAGGTCATCTGAGAAATTAAATGGATTTAAAACTATTCCTAGAACAATTATTCACAGTACAGAAAGAAGGAAAAAAAGATCTCGTTGTAACAATATTAAAGAAAAAAAAAAAAGAGTAGTCTGGGAAAGTCAAGGCAATATTTCCTATTGTGCCTAATGACAAGTCAGTCACAAGAGAAGTGCAAGAAGCAGAGGAAGTTTGAAGTTAAGAAAGCTCAGCAAAACAATCACCTAAGATCTATTAAGCATTACAGACAGAACTTTAAACACTGAATACCACAGTAAAGTATCTGAATGCAATCACAATATTAGAAGTTTTTTATTATTAATATTAAACGGAGATTCAGTTAAAATAGCACACTCTGATACTAAATACTTCAATCAGATGAAGATATGAGGCATATGCTTGGAGGAGCTCACAGTCCCATTCATGCTCTGAACACATAGGCAGGAAAGAAAAACAGCAGTAATGACTGATAAACCTGATCAGAGCTTAAATAATTAAAAGACTACAGGAAACAGGGTTGAGATCCTCTGGATCACTATTTGATATAACAACTTGTTAAACTCTAGGGATCAGTTTGATTATAAACTTACAGCCGCTCATCTTCCAAAGCACAAGAGATTCATTTCTGTTAAAATTTCTTCTAAGCTGCAAGAAAAGTGTTTCCTAAGAAAATTGCCCAAGAGAAGCTACTACTACACTAGTTCAGTAATTCAGAATCCATATGGCAATTCCAATTAACTGCCTAATGGAACAAGAAAAGCAACTTTAATTGTAAGGAGTTTTAAAGGTTAAAAAATTCTAAAAAAAAAAAATACACACATCCACAAAGTAGTAAGCACTCTGCAATGAAAATAGGTACTTTGAGTCCAGTGCTCACTATGTGTAACAACTCAGAAGATCACTTGGAATAAGGTGTTCAACAGACTTTAGAAGGAATCAGAATGCTTTGGATTGGAAGAGTCCTTTAAAGGTCACCTAGTCCAATCCCCAATTGAAAGCACAACTCCTTATAGCGTCAAAGCTGCAGCATTAAACACAAGCATAGTTTAACTTGATTAGAAATGAATACATAGTCAATCAGGAAATTTCTGTTTCAGAAATTTAAGTAATTTATCATGATAGAAGGCAAAACTTATTTAGGAATTTAAGCACTCTCCAGTTTGACGAGTTAGTCTCCAGTCCTAACAATATCTACGTATGGATCCATCCTGATTTCAAGGAGGCTCTCAATAACTACTGCACATAAGTCCAATTGCAAAATGGAACCTCATCTGGATCAAAGGGTTTTGAACCAAAAACTTCACTGGGCATTAAAGGGTAGCTCAATCTGTGTCACCTCCTACTACGGCAAAAAGCCATTTATCCTGTATGCATAATGACGCCAATTACTTCTCAATACATGCTCATCTTTAGGGTAATAATGCAAAATCAGAGAGAGAGACCAATTATGGTGTAGAAAAAAATCTGCTATTTTTGAAAGTGTTTCTAGCTCCTTTTTCACTACTTAACAGTACCAGTCACACTCCCACAAGCCTTCACAGATGAAAGGTGAGACAACTTCACAGAGCTTGCCAGAGTTAACCCGGTTATTACCTCCATCAGTACAGCTACACACAAATTACTTCATACACCCTTATGCAGACTTTTAATCACATTGTCCTGACATATGGTTATGGCAGCAGTTTAACTCCTATCCATCATCACCACAAGGAAAACATTCCCATTTCAGGGTAGCCTCCCAAGAGCAGAAGATCTGCTGCTACAGCAGTTTCCCAGCTTTTCACTGGCAGCTACTCAGAGGTGAATTCCTGGCTGGGCTCATCCTTGCTGCATATGCTTGGGGTCACCAGCCCTCCTGTGTTGTTTAATCCCTTCTGGAGCAAGGGAGAGATGAACCTGGAGCAGAGTTAAAAATCCTACACAGAATTTTATTTCGAGGGTGGAGAAGATGAAAGAGACATAGTGAGAAACGTTAATCAAGAAACAAAAGTTTTGCAGATGGTGAATTCAGGAACCAGCCTACTACTTCTTATTCAAACAGCACTGATAAAGATACTCAAGTCCATGAACACCTCATTAGTGTGTAAATAAGAGAGCATTCACATGACCTGGTCCCTCCTGACTTTCTTCCAACCCTCCTTTCCTACCCCAAACTCTTTCAACCTCTTTATAAAAGAGAAATGAGAATGGAGGGGGGAGGGGAAATGAGGAAATCTGTACAAATATTTGCAAAAATTATAAACAGTAATAATTTACTTTTGGCGCTGCAATTTCCACACTTTCATGTTCACATTCACATGAATATATTTATTATAAAATGTTTTCAAAGCGGCAAATGGCTGCTTATTTGCCCTACAGCCAATACACCACAGCACTTTAACACCCTTTTGCACTGTTTAATATAACTGTTGGACATCTCATCCCTCTGAAGATTATACTAAAACTCTTTTTTTGGAGTTGTTGATTTGTTGGGTTTTTTTAAGGTAAATTAAAGTTCTAATACTCGTAATATTTATATTTTCAATTCCTTGAGCCACACTCAACCCTCAAAAATCTTTCATTATTCACAATATGAAAAGGCTGGATCCATCCCTTTATTTATGGGTTAAAAACCAGCATCACTAATGAGTTGAGTCATCAGCCAAGGCAAAGTCTGAGCCACCAGGGCAATGCACACTCTGGAACTTGTCACCAGCAGACGCTGATGGGATGAGACTGCTCCTGCTTGTTCTCTCCTTTATTTGAACCTAGTGACAAGGAACCGACCAGCAACAGCATCTCTTGGAGATTTCGATGTTACAGGAAGGTGCTTACCTCACTCAGTCTTGACATGGGTTGAATTAACACACTTTATTATATTTACTGCTTGTTTTTCTTAGTTTGCCATGGGTAGACAACACCACAGTTGCACAACTCTATCTCTCTAGTTGGGCTCATATTCTGCCTGTTCCTCCCTCATTAGTTACAGCAATAATCACCCAACCTTCTCTAGTGTTCTGAGAGATCAAATTATCCTTCATTATTTCCTCCTAATTGCAGGGGAAGAACCTCACACCGATAGCAAAACAAGCACCCCTGAAACACTCAAATCCTTCCAACACAGATTCCCAGTTTCACCTCCCAGTACAGTTTCTTCCTTGCTTGCTTCAGGCAGCTCCTGGAAGAGTTAGACTGGAAATAATCTTTAATAGAAGAGTGTTGTTGGAAGGGACTACCTATGCGTGCAAAGCCACTGGGTATGAAGCACAGTCTCAGGCTGTATCCCCCGGGGGAGCATGGCAGAAAGAACACTTTAAAGCACTCTCTGCTCGGATTAAGTAGGTATTGAGCTTGCTGTCATTTTCTGTACATATTCCAGTCTTTAGGAACAACAGATTATGGATTTCATGGGCCATCCCTGCTGGTAAAACCCAAGTATTCAGAGGCAGGAGTACTTTTTAAGGAAACGTAAATATTTCAAGTCACCACCACCATGTATTTTGTGCTGAAATCTAAGCAAAGCTGCTGTGCTTTCATCCAGCTTCACCTGACAAAAACGGTGTAGCTTTAAAACTTACGTTAAAACTCCCAACAGGAGGTGGTCCTCCCTGTGCCTTTTGGAAGTGTTAAAATAGGAACACCTCCCAGAGCAGGGCAGGTTTAACTCACACACACACAGAGCCACCAGCAGCTCCCAGCCGGCCCTGGGAATACCTACCCCCGAGTGCTCCTCATCACTTCTCACCGTAAACAACATGGACACCATCTTCTCTTGGAGCCCAGGCACTTGATCACAAAACCACCCCCTCCCAAAAGCAGCAGATACGGCTCAAGCCAACTTTAAGAACCTCATAACATTAAAAAAAAAGGGCAGGATTCGGATGAGGTGCCTGTTCACCCACCCCGCAGGGAGCAGCCCCAGCAGGGTAGCCCCGCATCCCCCTCCCCAGGAGAGGGGTGGAAGGGAAAGGTCCCGGGCACTGGGATGCCCCCCCCCCTCCGCCGCCGGGGCCCCGCAGCACCCCCTTCCCCCGCCCTGGCCCTGCTCCAGCAGCCTCGTCTAACAAGTTGATGCCGGCGTGGAAGAGGAAGAAAAGGAAAAGCTGGGAGGGTTCTAGGGAAGCCGTGAGGGGGGAAGGGAAGCCCCTGAGCGGCCGCGCCGGGCAGCGGGAGGCAGGGAAGGCCGGAGGGAGGTTGAGAGGGAATGCCGGAGGGAAGGGGGGACGCTCTCCCGCCCCCCCCTCCACGTCCGCGGGATCCATTTTCCCTCCCGCTGCCCCGCTCCAACTTTCCGCGCCCCGGGGGCGGTCCCCGGGCGTCAGCCGCCGCTCCGTGCCGAACCGAGCCGACCCCCGCGGCCCNCTTCCAGGGGCGGGGCGGGTCAGCCCTGCCCGGGCCGGGTCCGGAACTCGGCGGGGGGTTGTGGCACTACGTGTGAGTCCCCACGGGGCACCTCCTCCGAGAGACGCCGGCCACCGGGCCCCGCGGAGCTCCCGCAGCACCCGTCCCTCCTCTGTGGAGCCTCCTTGGATCGCAGCGGGGAAGCGACTGGCAAGGTCAGGCTTCAACGCCGGAGCCTGCCCTCGTCTGATCTGCGAGTGCCTGCCTTCCCCGCTGCCTCAAGCGGGTGGTCCTTCCAATAATCCCGTTTTATCTCTTCGTGTGCGTGGCCAATTTAGCATCTCTGCTTAAGGAACGGTTTCCTTTTTTTGCCGGTTTTGGTTACACCTGGCAGTCGAGCGACAGTGGCCAAGTCAAACGTTGAGACGCCAGAACAAAGTCTTAGAGACCCATTTTAAAGTTGGGCTGTCGAAAAAAACCACAACCCCACAAATCTTTTACACTCACATAAGAGGAAAAGAATGGAAAATAAAAATTTTTCCCTTCCCTGAACCAGCGTGCAGGATGCCTATTTCAAACCCAGGTACTTGGCCAGCAGCACTTCAAAAGCTCAGGGAAGGCTTGGAAGGAAGGTGTACGACACCAGCACCGTTACAGGGCTCTCTCTGCAGGAAAACCAGCTCCATCTGTTTTTCCTACTCGTATTAAAATCTTCGCGGTAATTAAAAAGGATAAAAGAGAAGAGGATTAGAAGTTCCCAGATGAAGGAAGAACAAAACTCAGACTTAATTTGTATATAAACATATCTAAACCAGTAAAGAAACTTTAACGGCATTGATAAAAACCCCGGGAACTCCTACCCAATAATCAAATACTGATTAATACTTTTGTAGCTGGGGGCGGGAGGAGGCTAAAAAAAGATCAGAACGCTATTTTTGTAGTTGTCTGATACAGCAAAGAAAAACAAAAGACACTTTGGGATGCTGGGGTTTTTGTTTGGGTTCTTTTTTTGCTACAGCGCTTTGAAATACTTAAATATTTAAAACATGTCCCAGAAGTGTCTCTCATCTGTTTTAAACCTGCAGTACAAAGGGCTCCCTGCCCCGGCTCCCACCTCTGGAAGCGCTTCGCTTTCGGAAGAACTATCTGCAGGGGCGGTGGGGGCCGGGACCGGGGCCGGGGGGTCCAACCCGGCCATTTTCTCGCGGCCTTGACCAGCTTTAACTCTCCCGCCCCCCTCCCCTCGGTATGTTTCTATTCCCAGCGAGGCGGCAGCCCCGGCGCATCTTGCGGTGCGGGACCGCGGAGGCCGCTCCCGCCGACCGAGCCCCCCGAGCCCCCGCTGGTCCCCGCCCCGCCGCCAG
>VYZX01017278.1:17910-51046 GCA_013401335.1 Brachypteracias leptosomus | reverse complement strand
CCTCCCGCTGCCCCGCTCCAACTTTCCGCGCCCCGGGGGCGGCCCCCGGGCGTCAGCCGCCGCTCCGTGCCGACCCGAGCCGACCCCCGCGGCCCTGCCCGCCTGGGACTCACCGGCATCATCTTGGAGCCGAACCGCATGAGGGCGGCCGGGTCCGGCCCACCGCCCGGAGCGGGAGACCAGCAGACCCGGGAGGCGAAGGGCCTGCACTGCCGCCGGGACGCGCCGGGAGACCTGTTGCGAGAGGAGCCGAGCCCGGCCCGGCCTCACCACCCGCTCTCCGCTTTGTTCCCACTGCTGCCGTTGCCCCCGGCTTCGCTCCGAAACTAACCCCGGCCCGGCGAGGAGGAGCCGGCGCGCCCCGCCCGCCGCCCACCCCCGGGAGGGGCCGACGCGGCTNCAAACCCAGGTACTTGGCCAGCAGCACTTCAAAAGCTCAGGGAAGGCTTGGAAGGAAGGTGTACGACACCAGCACCGTTACAGGGCTCTCTCTGCAGGAAAACCAGCTCCATCTGTTTTTCCTACTCGTATTAAAATCTTCGCGGTAATTAAAAAGGATAAAAGAGAAGAGGATTAGAAGTTCCCAGATGAAGGAAGAACAAAACTCAGACTTAATTTGTATATAAACATATCTAAACCAGTAAAGAAACTTTAACGGCATTGATAAAAACCCCGGGAACTCCTACCCAATAATCAAATACTGATTAATACTTTTGTAGCTGGGGGCGGGAGGAGGCTAAAAAAAGATCAGAACGCTATTTTTGTAGTTGTCTGATACAGCAAAGAAAAACAAAAGACACTTTGGGATGCTGGGGTTTTTGTTTGGGTTCTTTTTTTGCTACAGCGCTTTGAAATACTTAAATATTTAAAACATGTCCCAGAAGTGTCTCTCATCTGTTTTAAACCTGCAGTACAAAGGGCTCCCTGCCCCGGCTCGCACCTCTGGAAGCGCTTCGCTTTCGGAAGAACTATCTGCAGGGGCGGTGGGGGCCGGGACCGGGGCCGGGGGGTCCAACCCGGCCATTTTCTCGCGGCCTTGACCAGCTTTAACTCTCCCGCCCCCCTCCCCTCGGTATGTTTCTATTCCCAGCGAGGCGGCAGCCCCGGCGCATCTTGCGGTGCGGGACCGCGGAGGCCGCTCCCGCCGACCGAGCCCCCCGAGCCCCCGCTGGTCCCCGCCCCGCCGCCAGAGCTGGCCAATGAGAAGGCGCAGGCGGAGGCATGACATCACCTCCCCCGACGTCGATTGGACACCTCGCGAAAACAGCGCGCCGTCTCCTAGCAACGGCGGCCGTCACGGCCCCGCCCCCTGAGCTTTGGCGCCCCGCAGCGGCCGGACCGCGGCCGCCCCGGGCCGGCCCCCGCAACCTCGCGGGCGGCGGCTCCCGGCAGTTCTCCTGGGAAAAACACGCCCCCGCCGGTTGTTCGGCCCCAGGACTGGGAACAACCCACCCTCAGCTGCAAAGCGCAGCCTCGGTGCTCCCGCAGCCGCCTGTATGGTACCGGTAAAGTGCAGACTCTAAATACCAGCGCTTTCCCATCGCCCCGACCCACGTGCGCCTCCGCTGCCCGGACACACGGTCAGCCTACCCACAGAAGGTTCCTAATCCCAGTTTTCACTTGGTAGCTTTGTTTTTTATTAACTCAACCTTTGAATTTGTTTTACAGGATTAAAATGTTACAGGCCAAAGCACGTGGTAGTGCAGAGCCAACGTTCTTAGACAAATCTCTGATTAATTTTAGGAGGATCTACTTGGTAAGGGATAAAATAAGAGGTATGATTTTTTATTTATTATGATCCTTTATTTAATATGATCTGTATTCCCCATGTAGAGATACAAATGATTTTTAATAATTATTAGAATATAAGGAACAACAATTTCTAAGTCTGTAAAATAAAGCTGGAAATGGTTAGATAACAATCAACCAGAAAAGAGATTTCAGACGTGTACGTGCACTGTAGCTGCATTCTGCTAAATGCATGCCTCTCATGGGTCAATCCACAGAAGTCTCTGTTGGCACAGATCCTAATTTTAACATCTTCTACCCAAAACTACAACCCCATCCCTGCTCAGGAAATGAAGCTTCAAGGGGTGCACCTCTAGTTTTCCAGTTTTTGTCCAGGCTCTGTGACTCATGCACTGTGAGGCAGGCTCTTGGTGCCATCTGGCCACACTTTAGATCAGAGCTTCCTTCCAACACAGGAGGCAACACTCGCCAGGTCTGCAGGTAAAGCGGGGTGAGAACCACTTGCTCCTGTGCATATCTCAGCAGCATTGCTTACCTTCCCCATAGCATGCCACATTTCTGCCTGGTACAGCTACTCAGATGTGATTTCACAAGACAAGCATGACACGAATTTCCCTTGGCAGGTTATTCATTACAGGAAAGATTCTTGGGTTTATGATTTTGGGTTTTATCTACTGAGAGGTTCCCCCACAGTGGGAAGAAACACATGAGCGTTTCTGACTGTAAGTTCAATCTCCAGAGTGTCAACAGTTGGAGATAACAGAGTCACACACAGGAGAGTTGGCAAGGGGCAGCAGTTCTCAGTCCTGCTTATATAGAACTATTGGAAAAGGAAGAGAAGATGAGATCTGCAGGCTCTGGAGCCAACAGCAGAGACAGCTGAAGCTCTGCACCTCTTGCCTGCTTTCCACTACTCTTGGAGACCTGGTCAGAGCATGCTGTAGTGGGCTAAGACCACATGCAGTTCCCTAGAAATAGTCACAGCAAGGGACCAGGGGAAGTTAATACTCATGGAATTGCTTGAAAAGCAGCCAAGAAAAGGAGGTGGAAAAAAAAAATCCATCAAACCACTGAACTAAAATGTAGCAGAATCATTTTTCTCTCCACGAGAGATCTGCTTGATCTAAACCACGGAAACTTGCAGTAGCAGAAAGACATTACAGACAATAGCAGTAATGATAGTCAGTAGAAATCAATCTTTTCTTGGCATATGATGGAATCAGGGGGGGTTGTTACTGGGAAGACACTGCTGTAGTTCATGCCTTCAGCACATTACTTAAAACTCTAGAACTTCAGTTAATTCCTTCAGTGCTCTATCTAAGCCATTTTAGCAGTAGCTTCTTCTCTTCTCTATTAACCTGCCTAAAACTGCCTCCAGACCAGTCAAGTCTTCTTTTACTGACACAATTAGGAGGATCATCAGACATCAGGCAACACCTCTTTTGCAATACCTTGTAATAATTAAAAAAAAAAAAAGCTGTACCTTCCAGTCATTTATATTTTAATAATCCCTTTAATTCTCCAGCAAAAAGATAGTGTACTCGATTCTTAGACTGCTTCTAAGACAGTAATTTCAGAGAGAGTTTGTCAGCAGCCAACACAACAGCAACAACGTGAGAGGAGCAGGAGTCTGGCTGGTTTAGATTTGCTGTCCACTGCCACCTACCGCTCAAACTCCACCAAGTCAAACTTCTGGGCTTTAGTTCCTGAGGGATATGGCTTAAGAGCGCAGAATGAAGGGAAAGCTTTGGAATTCAGATTGCTGGGGGAAAAAAAAAAAAAAAAAGGAACATGCCAAAAGAATTGCTCACCTCAACTCAGCAGGCTGGGGCACAGCACAACAGCTTCATAAGTTTGGATTCTTTCCAGCAATGTGGAATTTCTGGCACCTCATTTATAGAGCTAGCCTCCTGCGTAAGATAAGGCTTTTCCAGACAGTGATTTAAAGCAAAGGCCTCAACTAGTCAGTGTTGTAAAATTTCCTCAGAAACAAAAAAACTAGCTATTGAAAATAAACTAATGGTTTTATACCTTCAGCACCTTCAAACAGTTCTGCTAAGGGACTATATGATCTCCAGAGGTCCCTTCCAACCCCTACCATTCTGTAATCCACCAGCTGTCCTCCAGTGGTTGTTAGATTAGTTTTCACTATTTAATATTGCATTTTTACTATTTAATTTGTTTTTAAAACATCAGATAACAGACCTTGCAGTGGAATCTGTCTTGGGGAAAACATGCAGCAACAACTGAGTCTACCTCCCAGATGGAAAAAAGAAGTTCACTAGTTCCCAAGTCTGCAGCTGAGATTCAAGAAATCCTTAAAGGAATCTGCTAACCACATCAGTTAGGACATCCCATATTATCCCAGTGGCTGCTTCCAAAGCCTTTGCTCTGCCACATTCAAAACAACACATTAAAAAGCATTTAGCTGGTGTAAATTTTAAATTAAGACATGGTAGCTTGCCACAAGTTCTGTCAAGACCAATTCTCTAAATACAAAGGGGGTTTTGGCATTAAGGAGTGATATAATAGACATACCTTTCTCCTGGTGATAAGCTACTTCTCTCTAAAACATTTCCATCTGGCAATGGAAATGACTCTCTTCAGCTGTAATCCCCTTCAGGGAGTTTATCACATCAGTGAATGTATAATGAAGAACATCATCAGGCCCCTACTTGAATGGTTTGTGTTTTGTTCAAAGGTGTGTTTTGTTGTCAGATGAAGTTCATTTTGATTGTGACATATACGTCCTTATTCACACACAGATGATACTGATTAAAAATCTAAACAACAAAAAAAATGTATTCTGTCACATTCCCATGCCACAGCTCAAACAAAAACTGAACTTGCCCAACATGAGGAACAGCTGGGTTACATTTACCTCACTCAGAGGCAAGAGAGCCAGTCTCTTGCCTTGTGAAAGCATCTACTTCTTTACAAAATGAACATAAACTTTGTTGGTCATATATGAACTGGTAATGCCAGACTCTGTAAAATTAATTAAAAGACATTTCTTGCTTAACTTGCATCCTCTCTGTAAACTAATCTCATTAGCTAAGTTGTGAGAGTCACACGTGCACCCACTGAGCAAAGCATATGATCATGTTACTCAGTAAACTAGTAGTAATATGGAGCCAGCAGCACCCAGAAACCATCAGCACTCAGAAACTACTTGAAAAATTTGCATCAATTTCGCTGCAGCCTACTCAGCAATTAAGCCAACAGTTTAACAACAGTTTCAAAGGATGATTCTATAAAAGCAGAAAGTGACATTAATACCACTGTATGCAAGCATTGTTCACAGTAAACATAAGTCTTCCATTTATTCCAGATCAACCAAGAATTATTTAACTTTGGTGAACTAAAGCTTCTCTGACTTCTCAAGTTATTTGCTGGGAGAAAATTCTAATTCCCTCACTCAAAATACTCTTCCATGTAATTTACATTCAGATTTTATTTTTCCACAGGTAATTTAACAGCCAACCAGCTAAAGCAGGTCTGCAACGTGTCTTAAAGAGATGAGAAATAAAATTCTGTCTTTAGTCCCCTGCATCCTTGAACAAAATGTAGGCTGGCACAAATTAGTGTTTTGTATGCATCCTACACTGCTGCCATTCTTCTCAATAACTAAATCATATTCACTGGACTGACTCTGGATCCCTGACAATTTATCTCAGTACAGATCCTGACAGAAGAACCTCTGTAACCAAACATCTGTTTAAGGCAATTAAAGCAATGTGAGAAAGCTGTATCTGCCTGCAGCCACTCACCCAGCCCCAGAAGGGAAGCTGGTCAGTGAGGACCAACAAGGAAGGAACTGAAAAATATGCTCATTAAGCACATATATATTCAGCTGTTGCAAACAGGGACTCTGTGATCAAAATCCCATTCCTTACCAGAAACCTTAAGGCACTGATTTGCCACACAGTGATGTTGAACCTTCATCTCAGCTGGAGGTTTAGAGAATGCGGAGAGTTAAATTAACACTGCCATTTTACTGTTGCCTCATCTCTGTTTCTCAGCTGCCAAGAAGCCAGCCCTAGTTCATGCTAGCAGGCCCTCTGGAGTCAATAGAGAATGAAACCAGCAGGATTTCAGAAAATACAAAATTATTTCAAGACCAGGCTCCCTCCAGTTTCTTTTTTATGAAGTGACTGCAGGACTGAGCAGACCATGTCTTTGTTAGCGTATTCTCTGGGTTCATTTATGTATTTTCTTTGCACTTTCTCACACAGAGCTGCAGTCCTGTGCCTCAGAAAACCAAACTCAGCTTTAAATAACCTTGTCAGACACAGGTGCATGGTCTACAAGTGACAACAGACACATTGGGAGCTGTCTTTTTGTTATCTATCAACATTATTGGTGCAGTTTGTCATGTCAGTGATGTTTCACTGGGCTGAACTGATAAGACGTGGAGAGCCATTACTAATGTCTTCACTGCATTCTCTCTCATAATGTAAATATGCAGTGATATACTAAAATCAAAGGAATTCCTTGGAACTTACATCAAAATTGAGCCCCTGCTAATGGTGGAAACTGATTCTCTGTTCTATGGCTTGCAAACCTCCTACAAGAAAATAATACAGAGAATCAGCAAAAGTCACGTGATCTAATTAAAACCTCCTTTTTGTTTGTACAAGATTTTTCACTGAGCTTACTTCTGAGTACAGCTGTGTGAGGATATGTAACCTGACCAAGATAACATGCTATCCAGTGTCTGATTCTGCAACCCCCCTTCAGGGAAAGTACTTTGACTCCAAGAAAATAGAAAGGTTATTTGTCTGAACCTTTGCCCTTTTATCCCCCAAGTACATCAGTTTACCAAATTAACATATGACATGTCTCCAACCCTTGATATTCTTGTGCATTTGAAAATACTTTTAGTTAAACCTTCTCTTGACATTTAAACCAGAAAAATTTAATTAAATTAATTTCATTACTATTTAATGAAAGCTTGACTGTGCAACATCCCTAGCCTACAACTACTCAAGACTAATCTGGTCCCCATACTTTTAGCTGAGAAAAATCTACAGAGGTTGTATTTTCTTTTATCCTGTGTCTTCTACCTGTTTTCCTTTTGCTTCTACCTCTCATGTCCCAGGGAGCATCACATTCTTCCACCTCTCAACTTCAGCTTATGATTACTATCAGGTACCTAATGTACAGTACTACAAATAAATTACAAGGTAGATGTGAATTTTAGAGGTGGTTTCTCAACCAGCTTTTTATGCAACATGTAGCACTACTGGGCCCGAAACTGGTTAAACTACAAAGGATCCATTTAAATATTTACATTGATTTAATTAAACAGGGATTACATTCATATCTGAAGCCGACTCCACACAACAATAATTATTAAGTTACCTATTAACAGATCAAAAGCTTCACCTGCAAAAAATGAATCTCTTCAAATTTACACTCCTGTCTACATTTGCTAAGAACATTCTAAGAGGAAATTTTAATAAGGCTTTTTTTTTTCCATTTCTTTGTTAATGCTTTTCAAAAAAAGACCTTTAAGGAAGCAAGACTTTGCTCTGCCTCAGTGTCCAGCAGCCTGAATGAAAATATAGCTCTGTGAATATACCAGACTTCTTTCAAATCTAGCACCTCTTAAAAAAACCCATAATATCCATGAAGTGAGCAAACTGCTGCTGCCCCAGAGAAGAAAATGTGCCATGCGGGAAGGCATTTTCTATTTTCTTATTGATTACACTATCTTAATAAAACAAATATGTTCTCCTCCCACCCAGCTTCTGCTCCTACCCTCAGTTTTGGAGCACATTACTCCTCTTTGCTCCTATATTCCTCATTAACATGGGAGTTCTTGACCTAGTTACACAGCTTCCTTCACCCCCAACCCCTGCTGCTAGATTTCTTCCCCCATCCCTGTCTTCCCAGATGTCTGCTTCTCACTCTCTCTTTCTCTCCTTCCCTGAATTTCTTCTCCTCTCCCACATTTAATAGTTGCAATTTTCCTTGTACTTGGGCCAGGCTCCTTCCTCTGCACCACGGCTCTTGGCATGGTTTGCTTCCACACAAAGCCCAAACGAAATGTTCCACGTACTTTCAGTAAAATTTCACAGTCCCTGCTGTCCTCAACAGACTGCACTCGAAGCAGTTGGGAGCACAATATACATCCAGTCCTGCAAGCCTGTAGTAAGCTGAGAGGTTGAATCTGTTCAGTCTAGATACATTATACCTCTAAGAATGTCACTGACAAATTATAAGACAAGCAATGAGATTTTACAAAGACTTATAACATAAAAGATGTTTTCAGATTACTACAATGGAAGCATACCAGATATCCTTGGCTCAAGCTTCCTTCCTTTTAAACTTCATATTCCTAGTCCAGAGACATCAAAATTTCAACCCCCCATAAAAGAAATTAAAATATTATGAGAGTTTTTGTCTAAAAGGGGAAAAACAATAATACATTTTCCCTACCATCCTTTCTGTGAGTCACTGAGACTTTTCCAACTATACGTATCATTCTAACATGGTATAATCGAAACTAAGGCTATTTCAAGATTTTTTTAAAATCTTACAAACATTGCAGAGATCTAAATAAGCAGCAACCCGAATAGGGCAAAGGAGTTTTGTATCCTACATGAGCTGTAGAATATTAACAAAATGTTTGCATGTTACTTGAATGAAGAATCATAAATTCATTTAGGTTGGAAAAGACCTTTAAGGTCTTTGTGTCCAACCATAAACCCAACACTACCAAGTCTGCTGCTAAACCATGTCCCTCAGCACCACATCCCACACGGCTTTTAAACACATCCAGAGATGGTGATTCAACCACTTTCCTGGGCAGCCTGTTCCAGTGCCAGACAACCCTTTCAGTAAAGAAATTTTTCCTAATATCCAACCTAAACCTCCCCAGGCACAACTTGAGACTATTTTCTCTTGTCCTATCACTTGTTACTTGGGAGAACTGACCGGTAGCCACTTCTCTCCAACCTCCTTTTGGGTAGACTCTACATAACTTTATTTCATCCCTTTCAGGAAGTATTATCAAGTTACAGAATCATAGAATCATAGAATATTTTAGGCTGGAAGGGACCTCTAGAGGTCATCTGGTCCAACATCCCTACACAAGCAGGGACATCTCTACCTAGGGCAGGCTGCTCAGAGCCCCATCAAGCCTGGCCTTGAATGACTCCAGGGATGGGGCCTCCACCACCTCTCTGGGCAGCCCATTCCAGTGATCTACCACCCTCATGTTAAAGAACTTTTTTCTAATATCCAGCCTAAATCTATCCTTTCCTAGCTTAAAACCATTACTCCTTGTCCTATCATTACAAACCCTTTTGAATAGACCTTCCCCTGCCTTTACGTAGGCCCCCTTCAGATACTGGAAGGTCACTATAAGATCCCCTCGGAGCCTTCTCTTCTCCAGGCTGAACAGCCCCAACTCTCTCAGCCTGTCTTCATATGAGAGATGCTCCATTCCCCTGATCATTTTGGTGGCCCTCCTCTGGACACGCTCCAATATGTCCACATCCTTCTTGTGCTGGGGGCTCCAGAACTGGACACAGTACTCCAGGTGAGGTCTCACCAGGGCAGAGTAGAGGGGCAGAATCAGCTCTCTTGATCTGCTGGCCACAGTTCTTTTGATGCAGCCCAGGATGTGATTGGCCTCTGGGCTGCCATTGCACATTGGTGGCTCATGTCCAGCTTTTCATCCCCCAGCACCCCCAAGTCCCTTTCCACAGGACTGCTCCCCGGTATCTCCTCTCCCAGCCTAGACTGATAGTGCTGGTTACCCCGGCCCAGGTGCAGGACCCTGCACTTGGCTTGGTTGAACCTCATCAGGTTCATCTGTACCTGCCTCTCCAGCCTATTCCAGGTCCCTCTGGATGGCATCCTGTCCCTCTGGCATATCAACTGCACCCCCCAGCTTGGTATCATCCGCAAACTTGCTGAGGGTGCACTCAATGCCACTGTCAATGTCGTTAATGAAGATATTAAACAACACCGGTCCCAGCATAGACCCCTGAGGGACACCACTCGTCACCTTCCTCCATCTGGACATTGAGCCGTTGACCATCACTCTCTGGATGTGACCATCCAGCCAGTTCCTTATCCACTGAACAGTCCACCCATCAAACCCATAATTCTCCAACTTAGAGAGCAGGATGTTGTGGGGGACTGTGTCAAAGGCCTTGCAGAAGTCCAGATAGATGACATCCATAGGTCTACCCTTGTCGACTGATGCAGTCACTTCATTGTAGAAGGCCACTAGGTTGGTCAGGCAGGACTTGCCCCTAGTAAAGCCATACTGACTACCTAGAATTACCTCCCTGTCCTCCATGTGCCTCAGCATATCCTCCAGGAGGTTTAAAAAAAGTTGTCTGGCTTTGCACTACCCATAATAACTGAAAAGTTAAGCCATGAGAGAGTTTGTGATGGGGATTTTGTGAAAGTTTGTGCAGTCTGTTTTTGCAAATTAATGCCAAGTGATGCACGCTCAGAAACATGGCACAAGATAAAGTGGGGGAGGATGTGAATCAGGACCTAGAAGGTGGCAGAATTAGCATACTAAGTCTAAAGCAGACTTGTTAACTATAAAGCTGTTTATACAGTTGTAATTAATAATATAAAATGTATATTGTGCTATTATTAACATATTCTACTTAGTAATACAATAAACATAGAGAACATACAGCTTATATTTATTAAACATAAAGCTGTATCTTAAAGACTCAAATTGATTAAATTATGTGACAAAACAAAAAAAGCACTTTTTAAACTATTTTAAATTATATATGCTTAGGTAGGATGAAAAAATCCCACTTGCTTCTAAAGCATTAATAGACTGTCAGCCCAAACTTCACATGCCAGGTCACAAGTTTATAAAGAATTCTCCTGAGTGTGTTTTGAACTGCTGAATGTGCATGTGAAAAGAGATCAGGCCCTAAACCCATTTACAAGAATAAAACCCTTGTTCCAAGGTAGCCAGATCATTTTACAGTGGCATTGATTGACTTGAGGGGTGAGAGGCAAAACGCTTCCAAATCCGTACAAGGCACACAGTGTTCTGCTCCCAAAAAAGGAAATATTAATTTCAGTGCACATTTTTGGAGTGCCATTACAATGACACACATAAAAGCTTACCCTTGTATTTGCCCTGCTCCCAAGTTAATTCTTTTCCAGTTGCAATTCTTTTAAGAAAGAGGTTGCGGGGGGAAGTTGCACAGGAAAGAAATGGATTAAGATAAACCTTCAAAGAGAAGCAGCATGGCTGAAAAAATCATACAGGGATGTTGCAGGCAGATAACATTTTAGTCCTGTAATATTTTAAGCTGTACTACCTTGGTGCAGGTTCTGCAACAAGTGGTCCTGTTCTCCCTAAATATTTTATGGCTTTTTTCGCCATATTTTTTTGCTACCGTTACTTCTGGCATTTGCCTAGTGGCTTTCTTTGGCAAATCAATCTTCAGCAGCACCAGTTCCCCAATCAACCACACAGGCCCGATGCTACTGATGTGAAAAAAGCAGCAGCAGCAGCTGAAGGCAGAGAGGAGACTGGCACCATACTTTCCAACGTCTGTGCCAAGTTCTGTCAGGTTAAAACTGTTGTGAAACTACAACATGTCTGTGACCACGCTCAGAAGCACCAGCAAATGTTCTAGAAACAGCCGTTGGTCCCATCGCTTTGCTACCCCAGCTCTTACATCCAAAACCCCTCCCCAATAAAAGAGCAGAGATTGTTTAATTCTGGGTATTTTGCCTTCTCAATGACACCTGGTTCCAAGCAGTGATTTGCAGGCAGTCATAGTGTTTGGCAGCTGGCCCTGACCCTTGAAGACCTGCACACCCACTGCTCACCCTGCTGCTGTGGCTCCCTCTGTGTGTCCTGGCCAAGGTGGGGTACGTCCAGGTTGGACACAAAAGGGTGGTACTCACCTGTCTATAAGTAGGATAGAAAGGCCTGGATTACATTTGTAAAAAGCATGTAGTTGTGCTTCAATTCTGAGATACAGAGGTATTTTTCTGTCCTGTAGCTGCCTCGCTGTAATTCAATTGTATTTCAAAGGGATCATTGCTGTACTCCTGAGAAACAGCAGTGATGAAGCTTTTGGAGGTCCTTCTCACATGGTTTCCTCAGGAGGGGACATGGAGAGGAAGGCACTGATCTCTCCTCTCTGGTGTCTGGCCAAAGGGTACGAGGGGATGGCATAAAGCTGCATTAGGGGAAATTCAAGTTGGGTAATAAGGAAAAGCTCCTCATGGAGAAGGTGGTCTGGCATGGGAATGGGCTCCCCAGGGAAGGAGTCACAGCCCCAAGCCAGTTGGCATTCAAGAAGCTTTTGGATAAATACACATGGTTTAACTTTTAGGTTGCTCTGTATGGAGCGAGCAGCAGGCCTGAGGTATCCTCACAGGTCCCTTCCAGCTTAGGACAGCCTTTGTCTCTGTGAGCTTCTGCAGCCTACTCAACCACCTTACTCTTGTCACTCTTCTTCCTCAAAGCAAGAAGAAAAAACCCTGGAGTTTTGCAAAGACCCATGTAAAACTAAGGTGCAAAAACCCAGTTGTGCCAAGTCCAACTGCTGTGGTAAGGAGCTCAGGTGCCATTTCCAACCACAGCCAGCAGCTGTTGCTTATGTACCTCAGGTAAGGAATTCACCAGGAATGTGGTGGCTTTTCTCAGAGAATAAGTGATATACAGCAGGCAGTGAATTTTCCCAATCAGCAAAACAACAGAGCTACCATGGCCTTGTGATGGCGGTGAGAAAGAGCTAAGAGAGAGCAAAATACTCCCTTTTATCAATGAACTCTGAAAAGCTAGCAACTAGGCCTTTGAAGGAGAGCTCAAAAAGACTGATATAAAGAAACATCCTCCCCAAAAGGTGCCGGGAACTGAGGAATTGCCAAAAGAAGCATGAAGTCAGCTCTGCAGCAACTGGGCGAAAGGTAAATGTGGCAGGGGGAAATCACAACCACCGACTCACTGACCACTTACCCCACTTATACCACTGCCTCAAAAGAACAAAGGACAGAGCACGAGTAGTAATTTACATAGCAAGCGAAGATATTTTAACCAGCCATATAGGTGAATAACAATGCATATGTATTAGAAAGCTGAATAATTAAAATGTTGTGTGTAAATAATTGGGGATACAGGATGTTGATGTGCTACCTTTGTGGAATTATCACCTAGCACCTACCTTTGTGCAAACATGAACTAAATAAAATACCTCTGCTCTATGCGTATATGGGCATACCACACACCGGGTAAATGACCCCGCTTTTGGGACAACACCCCTCATCAAACACTGCTTGTGCTTTCAGCCTCCATCAGCAACCCTCAAGCCTTCACTGCCCGTCTTACGACAGATTTATTTCCAGCCCTTTGTTTTAAATCCACCGCTGGTGAGTCACCCAGCCCTTGGCGGGAATTCCGAGCAGCTTCCCCCAGGCCTCGGGGCCCTCCCTTAAGCCCCCAGAAGGATCCCCTGGGGCGCGGTCCCGCTGCGGCCGCCTCGGCGCCCGGGAAAATAGACCCCGCGGGCAGCTCGGAACAGCCCCGCCGCGAGCACTGCCGGGCCCGGGCCCGGGCCCTTCCCGCCGGCGCTACCGCCCCCCAGCAGCTGGGCGGGGTGGAACGCCCCCCGCCCTTAAAAAAAGGGGCGGAAATGTCGTCATAGGAAGGTTCCCTCCCCTCACGCCGTGGAGGAAGGACGGGCTCCAAAATGGCGGCGCCGGAGGAGCGGCTCCTGTCGGACGGAGAAGGCGGCGCCCTGGGTTCGGCGCGGCTCTCCCCGCCCCCGGTCTCGGAGCCTCCCGAGGCTCTGGCGCCCTTGGAGCCGCCGCCTCAGAGCAACACGCTGATGGGGCTGCCCATCGTGGCGATCGAGAGCATCCTCAGTTTCCTGTCCTACGATGAGACCAGCCAGCTCCGCCTGGTAGGGGCCGCGGAGGGGAGGCGGCGGGGCGGCCGAGCGAGGAACCTTGCCGCGGCCGGGACCCGGGCCGGCTGCGGCGGAAAGCCCGCCTCGCTGGCTAGGAGCCGCTGGCCCGGGGCGGGAGCAGCGCTGGGAGGAGGTGGGAAGGTTGCGATGGCCCTGGCCGCCCCCCACCGGGCTGCCGCTCCCGCTGGGGAAGGGGCGGGATGGGATGGGGTGGGGTGGGATGGGGCTGTCTCCCTGCTCCCCAGCCGCCCCTGGGCTTCGGGTGCGGGCACGTAGGTGTGTGTGCCTCCGCACACGCATCCCTGAAGGTCTTTTACCATCTCTTGCTTCTTTCATTCCCTTCGTCCTCTGAGAAATGACTGGGTTGCTGGCAGCTTATTTCTCCCAGTGACTGCTCTTCTTGGGGGCTCATCTATTGTGTCTCATGGGTGTATGTAACCTATAGAGCTTAAACCTACACGTGTAGGAGATGGTGAGCCTGCTGCTCCAAGGACCATACCCTCTCTAGAAATAAACGGGTAACAAAAAAAAGACGTAAGAAAGCCCTTGTTTGCCGGAAAGGCTGCCTGCTTTTTCCAGTCATAGTAGTAGATCTAATAAAATATCTTATTACCTCTACCTCTGAACTTTATAATGCCAAAAAAGCGCACAGCTGTCAGTGAGGAGATCAGTGTGTATCAATCTTCAACCACCTGCATAAGGAGCCTGGTGTAAACTATGACATAATATAACAACCTGCTAACAAGCTGTTTACAACCTTGCTATGAGGTTGTAAATGGTATAATAGTGAGGGAATTAATGCGTAGCTTACGTAACCCTCGGTAAACTTGCTTCTATTTTAAGAACTCTATTAGCCTAAACTGGATAATATTACAAGCTTATTTCTGCAGAAAAATAGACTGCGTGTATCCTCAACCAGCAGCAACCTGAAGGGTTGCATCCTGATGGTAACTGCAAACTGAAAGCTCTTCAAGCAGAAAATCTGTCCTTATTCATACTGCACTGAGTACACCCAGTACCAAAGTATTTCTAGCGTGCTGTCAGTCCACTAAGGACTTTTCCTCCTTCTGTGATAGTAGGTGGTAGGTAGATTAAGAGGTAGTACTGCCTTTTGTGGTGGCAGCCTCTGCTTTTGAGTACTTAAGAGTTTGAAACCTTTACAAAGGTTGGACTTGATGATCCTAGAGGTCTTTTCCAACCTATATGATTCTATGAAAGAGAGGAAGAGAAGCACATGTACTTTGGGTATGTTTAGCATTGCATGGTGTGCATTGCAAGGCTGGATGCAGCCCTTGGTGCGACTTTCCCATCACACTTTATAAATGGTGGCTCCTGTGGGAGCTATCACTAGAAGGGTTTGGGTTAGGGGTTTTTTTTTCCTTTTGGTTAATGTTTGTAAGCAATGTTTTGTCAGCAGTGAAGTTGAGAATAGGAAAGATGGTGGGGTAAGAGCTGTGCCAGCTGTTTTACTCTGGGTGCTAGTTAAGGAATAAAATGTAGCACTTCTTTGTTTTTCCCCGAAGATTGCACCTTTCAAAAGTTTCAGAAATATGCAAAACTAGACTGGATAAATAACAACTTTGAAGCACACCAATACAAGATGTAAAATGAAGGCAACTATTCAATTGGTCTTTCTCTGTTTTTAATTTTTGAGCCAGTGACAGCCAAGAAACTTAATCTCCATCACATTCCTTACTGTTCCCTTAAGCACATCAGAAGGCATTATGAGTGGTGTTCTGAGAAGAAAGTGTGCTTGTCTTTATTAACTAGCAGTAATGTAAAGAACCAAAGCCCTTCTGGTTTGACCTAGTCAAAAGTAGCTCATAACCACATGAGCTTGACCAGCTAGGTCTTTCGGATGGCATTCAGAACTAAAGGTGTTCTGGCAGATTACTGAGAGGAGGAGGTTGGATATTTTATGTAACTCCAGATGCTGTTGACAGAGAATTGAGGTAGCCTTTAAAAATAACAGTGCCTTGGAATAAATTCGTAATGCAATTTCACCACTTCCAGATTTTTAAAGGGTACAAGTAGCCTTGGGATACATTTGTATAATCCTGCTCTACAATTTACAAACAGTAATTTTTTTCTTCTCTATGAGAACTGACTTGAGCTGCTCATCAAAGTGAATGAGTGTTTCTTATGATGAGTAGTATTCTGCTAAAGATACATTGCATGACCATATGAATTGAATTACAGGAAATAAATTGCATAGGTCTCCTGCACATTAAAAATATGCCCAAAAGCAGCCTCATTTACCCCTTAGAATATTGCATTCCATGGTATAAAACATCTTGAGGAAGGTAGGAAGATATGATCCAGGACATCAATCAACCTAAATGCAGTTTGATTATATAGGTGTAGACACAAAAGATAAATTCTCTAAACTGATCATCACTTTGATGATAAAAAAATAAAAAAAATTCTGAGTTGAACTGGTGTTGGATCTAGACTCTGCACAAGAAGACTGAGGAGTTGGTTGGGTGGGAGGACATAGAACATCAGCAAGTTTTCACATTACAATAGAGGTAAGAACCCATATTGTTTATGCAGAACATAATGAGGAGCATAATCTAAGGCTTAAGATCTGTAATTCTTTTTCTGTCACCAAAGGACAAGGTAAAGAACACTTCCTGCTTATGATGATTGTCATCAGGCAAGGCAATGGGCCCCTCATTGTGCAAAGAAGCACTTGTTTTCCTGAGCATAATGTTTTCTGCTATTCCTGATATCACCACATTTAAAAGCCTAAAGTGAAGCACTTACTGGTTAAGCACTGAAGTAGATCTCATGTAATGGAGACTAAACAGTAGGTATTCAGAATGCAGTCTTGTCTGAAACTATGCCTCGGTGCAAATCCTGAGGTACCAAACTCTGTTCAGATAGGGTGAATGAGAGGAAAAGCAGCAGCATTTTGCTTTCAGCCCTTCTGAGTATTTACTTCATCTACTTCCTCTGATATGTCATCTTAAGAAAAACAGAAAATCCAAAAGATCCATATGTCTGAAGCTGTAATGTTTTGGACCAGCTGCAGCCTACTATACGTGCTGATATGGAGGCTATCTAGCTAGCTTCCAGCTTTTGAAGGCTTCTTTTACTGTGGAATTTTTTGACAACTTACAGGAGCTCTTTTTGCCTGAGTGGGATAATAGTGAAATTCTCATATTCCAGTTTCCTTTCACTCACGTGTCTGAGCCTGGAAATGTAGCAATAGCCTGAATGGAAGTACAACAAGCATGATTAAAAACAAACAATCCACAGCCTCCTTCCATGAACACTCTGAGGAGAAAGTTCTCTTGGATTCTAAGACACTTCTAACATGTGCCAGATTCTGCAGCAAACATGCTTATTTCCTGCACAGCACAAATAAGGACTGATAGCCTTTGGACAACGTGGCTTTAATCTTCCCACAGTTTCAGTAAATCTATTTGTAGGCATTTCTATTTTAAAGCTTCTTGCTGAAGTCATCAACATTTTGTCACTTACACTTTACCCTAGAAAGGCATTATGAAATGTGGTATCTGTAGCCTCTAAGAAAAAGAACATCTATTGAGCCTAAATATTTTAGGATATTTTAATTTTATCTCTGTTTTGATAGTGATTATGTTAGTGAAGCTGGGAAGAAATGTGACGTGCTTGAGGAAAGGGAAGCTGGTAGAAGTCCTCCAGCAGATTGTGTCAGTTTAGTTTGTTTACAAATGAAGTGGAAAATTAGTTCTTTCATAGAAGCTGTTGTTGCATATAATTCAGCACGCTAAGAAGCAACCACCTCATTCTGCTTTTCACATGGACTTGGAATAAATTTCTAAGATTGAAATTTGAAAACAATGTCTGCTTGGATTTGGAAGGAAACTTAGGCTCTTTCAGCTTTATGGCTAGAATAAGAAAATATTTACAAAAACTTGCAAATACAAATATGGGCAAATTTAATTTTTTACTTATGTTCCATCAAATAGCTCATATTCAGCTATCTTGAACTAGCATGATTCTTTAAGTGTAATAATGCTATTTAGCATATGACTGCTGACTCTGCAGTCTGAGATATATTGTTCCTATAAATACAAGTGCCATATAGTTTAAGTGGTATCATCAGGAACTAGCTGAGAATTAAGAGATGATTGGTAAAAGAAGTTGCAGACAAGTAAGTTTGGTTTCTGGTGGTACCTGCTACCTGTTTGGTGTTGGGGTTCTAGACTGATTATTGGCGCAAATACGGGCAAATAATGCCCAGAAGTCGGAGCAAGTAAATCTTCATGCTGTGTATCATAAGCAAATGAGTAAGATTTTAAAAATCCAGTGTTTAAAAATCTAGTGCAGTTGGTGTAACCCCTTGCGAGTTGCTGTCTTGGGAGGGCTCCAGCACACTGAAAGGCCCTTGCTGCCACGAGATGGCAGTGCAGACATGGCTAAATCCCCGCTTTCTGTGTTTCCTCTGATTTTGTAGCTAATAATGTATCTAAGGTTGGTTTTCTCTTGTGCTGAGTGATTGCACAGGTAATGTGGCCCTTGCGCTGGTACCAGTTCCTAGCTTAGGGGTTTGGTAGCATTAGAACTACAAGTAAGCTGTAAAGTTTTGTGCTGAGAAATGCTCTCAGATCTAGGCTTCCCTAACGCAGCTGATGTCTTAGAAGAAACATGGCCATTTCCTCCTTCCTGGAGTTGGAGGGCCAGCATTATTTTTTTAATACACTAGAGCTGATTTAGCTGATTCAGTGAGTATGGGGGAGAGTGTGCTGGGACTGTACCTCTGTAGTTGGCCTGTCTGGTCCTTTTCCTTTGACTGTTGACAAGGAAGATCTGATACGGAGGAGCACAGACCGATGAACAGCAATTGCTTGATGGTCTGTTAATACAGACCTGTTTGAAAATGGTCAGTTCTTACTTACGGAACTTGAACTGGCTGTGACTAGAGGAAGACTCACAGAAAGTAGAGCTTCTTTAAGTAGTACCTTCTACATAAGCAGGAAATAATTGCAGGCTTTTCTGGGAGACATGAAAATCTTCCTCAAGGTATAAACTTATATGGACTTTAAAATGACAAAATGAGTAGTGTATGGAGGGAAGGAGTGTTTATTGAAACAAAAAAAGCAAAGCTAATCCATTGGAAAGTGGGGTCACAGTGGGAGTTGCACACTTTAGTACAAAAACAACCCCAAACCATTTCAAAGGACAGTTGATTCACTAAGTTCTTGCATCTTCAGAACAAATCTTAAAGCATTTGCTTTAAACTTTTGTACAAGTTGGCTGTCTTGTAACTGGTTTCTTTGTAAAGGTTTAAATTTAGCAGTTTTCCTGCAGCTATTCATGTCCTTTCTCCCTAAATTTGTGGGAAAAAAATTGAGGCTGTTGGCATCCAAGATAGCAAATACAGGAATCTGTTAAACAGAGGAAAGACTTTTTTTAATACAAAAAGGGATCTTGTTTCACACGCACTATTGCATAAGTTTTTAAATTTGATTGTGGCTGTCTTCAAAAACATAAGCCTTAAATGCTGAAAGAAAACCATTGGGATGTCTTCTTTTAAAGGCTTCTTTTTTGAGCCAAGAAAATATTAAGTTGATCTACCAGAACCACTCTGGAGACCAAACTTAAAAGCCAGGCTTAAGCACTTGCAGCTTCCATTAAAATCAGGGGAAATGGTGTCTGCTTATATATGGATGGCATCCAGCCTACTGCCTCTTGTGAGGCAATATCAGGAGATTAATTTGTGAACTACGTGGAGCATAGCTGCTCCTTTTTGCAATATCACAACCACTGCTAGAGATGGTGATACCTTAAGCTCAACTGCAGTTTCTCCTTCTTGAAATAGAGCAAAATCTGATAAGAGTAATCTTTTATTACCCAGCAGGTATGGATAAGATAGTAGTAAAAGTAACTTGTGGCCTGAATTGAGCCTTAAGTTTTTCTTTTTTTTAAATTTAAATACAGGTTTGTAAGCGCATGGACTTGGTTTGCCAGCGAATGTTAAATCAGGGATTTCTGAAAGTGGAAAGATACCACAACTTGTGTCAAAAGCAAGTTAAGGCTCAGCTTCCAAGGTACGTAGCAGTTAAAACTGTAGTTAAATTGAAATGTGCTAGACTCTTAAGCAGAATATCAAAATGGAATTTTGTGCTGGCTAATTCCACTGACATATTTTGAAAACTTGAGTCACGTTTGGATTTATTTCATTTTTTTCCAAAAGCACCTTGAACCTAAAATCTTATTACAGAATAATGATGTGCATGAATGCAAGTTGTTGTATACAATGAACAGGAATATTGGAAAGCGTCTCTGGTATTTTAAACAGAGAAGAGTGGCTCCCATATTACTCAGCTCTTCTGGCAAATCAAGCAAGGGCTCCTAGGAATGAATGAATACCATTCCTTTTCAAGACCGACTGCCTTCGCTTATGATTTATTCTATTGTGTTTGCATGGCAAGGTTTTAGTAGCAGGAGGGCTACAGGGGTGGCTTCTGTGAGAAGCTGCCGGAAGCTTCCCCTGTGTCTGATAAAGCCAATGCTAGCTGGCTCCAAGGCAGACCCACTGCTGGCCAAGGCCAGGCCAATCAGCAATACTGATAGCATCTCTGTGATAACAGATTTAAGAAGGGGCAAAACAGCAATTGCAGCTGGAGAGAGGAAAGAGAATGTGAGAGAAACAACTCTGCAGACACCAAGGTCAGAGAAGGAGGGGGAGGGGGTGCTCCAGGTGCTGGAGCAGACATTCCCCTGCAGCCCATGGGTAAGACCATGATGAGGCAGGCTGTGCCTGTACGGCCCAAGGAGATTAACAGTGGAGCAGCCTGCAGCCAGTGAAGGACCCCATGTGGGAGCAGATGGATGCACCCAAAGGAGGCTTGTGACCCCATGGGAAGCCTATACTGGAGCAGGCTCCTGGCAGGACCTGTGGCCCTGTAGGTTAAGGAGCCCATGCTGGAGCAGTCTGTTCCTTCCCCAAGGGAGGGACCCACTCTGGAGCCATTAATGAAGCACTGCAGCCTGTGGGAAGGACTCCTGTTGGAGAAGTTCGTGGAGGACTGTCTGCCATGGGAGAGACTCCACAATGGAGTGGGAGAAGAGTGTGAGGAGTCCTCCCCCTGAGGAGGATGGAGTAACAGAAGCAACATAGGATGGATTCACCACAACCCCTATTCCCATATCCCCGTGTACTGCTGGTGGGGAGGAGGCAGAGAATTCAGGAGTAAAGTTAAGCCTGAAAAGAAGGGAGATACTGTGGGGAAGGTGTTTTTAAGATTTGGTTTCACTTCTTGTTACCTTTCTCTGATTTGATTGGTAATAAGTTAGTTTCCACAAGTCGAGTGTTTTCCCCATGATGGTAATTGGTGAGTGATCTCCCAGTCCTGACCTCAACCCACGAGCCTTTCGTCATATTTTCTCCCCTTCTCAAATTGGAGAGGAGTGACAGAGCGGCTTTTGTAGGCACCTGGCATCCAGCCAGGGTCAGCCCACCACATGGTTATGACTGCTTAAAAACCCCCAAGTTTAAGTGTCAGGGATTAAACAGGGAAAGGGAGGAGGGTTTGACATGTGAGCATTACTGGGAGCTAGTCAATGTCACTTCTTTCTGGTGAGTAAGTGCGGCTGCTGCTGTGTCCTATCTGATTTCCTAGTCAGAGTGAAGAAACTAAACACTACTTACTGTAGAGATCCTTTGTCAAAAGAGTGAATGTCTCAACCTAAACTTTGTAGCAAGCAGTAATAATATATTACATTTGTCAATTCCATTGAATTACTAACTGTAGGAATACGAGAGGATAAAAATACTCACACAGACTCCGTGTCTCCTGCAATTTAGTACTCAAAGATTGTTTTTTAAATAGTCCTAAATTACATATAGAGTTTATGGATCACGTAAGATGTAGTAATTACTTAGAGAGCAAATTTTATCTACGAAAATACAGTATGTTATTACTAGCTGGTTCTCAATCTGAATCAGTTTTCCGTAAAGACAGAACTAATGTTGGTGGTTACATTTTTCAAACCTCAGAGCATTTTAAGGATGAAATTCATTTGAGTGATTGTTACAGTTTCATTTTATTGACTCACTGTTAAATCAGTGTCACTAACGGTCTGTCTTCTAGACGGGAGTCAGAAAGAAGAAACCATTCATTAGCTCGTCATGCGGACATCCTTGCTGCTGTAGAAACCAGACTCTCTCTGTTAAATATGACTTTCATGAAGTATGTGGATTCTAACCTCTGTTGCTTCATACCTGGAAAGGTAAAACATAGACTATAGTATGTGAATGTATATCTGGGTTTAAAAAATATGATTATGTAACTTAAAGTGGGGTAGTTGGGACAAACTTCTATAGTGTATGTGTGTGTATACATACATACATACATATATATATATACACACTCTGAAACTGTTTCGGATACTTGCAAACAAACACACAAGCCAATACTCTGCTATGACAGGCAGTCTGAAATGAATGAACTAGACTGTACGTAAATATTATTTTAAACTTGATTTCCATTTTCCCTTATATTCTCTCTTAATTCTGGTATTTGACTGATGGCATATATATCCTCTACAACCTTTTACAAGAAACATATGTAGGATTTAATTCTACAAAACAGCTGGAGGCCAGGTCATCAGAAGATGTAGTAATTTAGACTGTGTATAACACTAAGCACTCATTCAACCAGGAAGATTTTAGGCTCTTTTCTTAAGGGTTTGAGTACTTCAAATGAATTGAATTAAGATGTTTAGTGTGTGAAAACACTGTTAGGTATTACAGTGGGTGTGGCATTTTTGTACAGTAGATGAAATTAGTTTTAAATGTAGATAAAGTATGTTAAATACGAAGACTACTGAACAATTCTGGTGTTTCAGAACATTCCCCCAACTTATAATATAAATTATATGAGCGAGATGTACACTGAAGATACCACTGTTTTAGAAGATGCAAAATCAGGTGCATGGGGGAATTGACACAATCTCGTTCTGAGGAGGACTGGTACAGGTCAGGGTTGAGGCAGGATCTGTGAACATCAGCCTAATGATCTATTCACTGATCTTCCCATGTGAAGTTTGGATCTGTTGGTATTAATTTTTAATGGGCAGATAACTGAATTGCACAGGGATGAATGGAAAAGTTGGCTGTTGGATTCAGGTGAAGCACGGCAGGCATTTTTACATTTAGTACAGTAGGATAGGCTGTCATCATGAAATTATTTTTATCCTGAAGAGGTAACTTGGTTTCTGTACGCTCTTCTTGACTTGATATTTAATTTTAAATCATTATAGTTTAATATATTTATGTTTATTTGACTTTGTATTATGTTTATATATACCATGTATTTTTAAAAAATGTAATAAAAGTCAAATATACTTAAGTCCTTGATACTTACATGGTAAATGGAATACTTAAAAGAAACGTTGCCTTTTTTGAATAGTAGGAGGAAAGGCAATACTCAGTCTAGATGCAGGGTGTGCAGGAGCTGGACAAGTGAGCTTGCCAGCCCTTTTCCTTGTGAGCACTGCATCATAAGAACCTTGTTTGTATTCTGATATAACAGCTAAAAAGGTTTTTTCTAATTATTTACTTAGTGTATGAGCTTGGTAGTACTGCTGCTCTCCCAGCACAGCTACCAATTTATCAGAAAATCCTATTTAGGTCAAGCAGATTCAAGGCTTAGTGTTTCGTTGCAGTCTGTGGTTTCCCTCCTGACCTGCCCTGCTCCCTTCAAGAAATTTCATTTTTGAATTAAGCTGCCGCTGAATTGTCAGGATGTGAATTTGTGTTAGAATATTTGAACCCTGATTTGAGGTCTGGCATACTGTGTGAGGGATCCTGGTGATAGCAGAGCGCTGATGCAAGATGTTAATTTATATAGAGGATGGCAGGAGAATGCTCTGAGGATACTGTTGCTAATGCAATATAATGTAGGTAAAATGAGAGAAGTCTTTTGTAAGCTTGTTGCATGATGAGACACTTGAGTCCTGTCTAGCTTTTGCAACTTTTGAGCTAAGCTTCCTTTATCAAAACATAAGATGCAACTGTATTGTCTGTCTTATGATTCCATGTACAAGATCTGTGTTCCTCAGGAGACTCTTCAGCCGTTCTTAGTCTTGTGCAAAATACCTGTGTCAGTAACTTTGGTACTACAAGACCAGCACTCCTATCTTGACCTGCCTCAACTGTGATTCCTAGATTAGCCAGACACCTTTTGTATCTGTCTCTCCTAACCAAAGGGCTTGTCAAGCACCCTCTGAACTGGCTTATATTCTCTGCCAGTTGTGGATTGGTGCTTTATGAATTACCGTATTTTGGACTTAATCTGAATTTGCAATATTTTGCATGTATGCAGGTGGCCTCCAGTAAATATTTACAGCTCTTCAGACTGACATGATGATAATTCTTGCTATTTCATTCATGTTTCATAACTGGATGGGGGAGTGACTGCTCTGCTATTTTGCCATAGAGTATCTTGCTTCAGGTTCTCCAAAAAGAAATTATTATGCTCTGCTGAGTACAGATTATATAACTTAGAAGTCAACTATGGGTGTACTAAAACAAAATTTTGGCATTTTTCATGAGTTTGAAGAGCTGTTGTGATAGATCAAGTGAGTAGCTTCTCTTATATATCACGAACAGCACTTCATTTCCAAAATCTGATGTAGAGCTGAAGCACACTGTGGTATGCAATAGGTGTGTAGTAAAAGCCCCTGAATATGCCAGAACTTGTAGAATGATCTGAAATAATCTTGCCTTTATCAGAAAATCCTAATTCTTCTTAAATGTTTTAGGTAATAGATGAAATTTATCGTGTGCTAAGGTATGTAAACTCTACAAGAGCTCCTCAGAGAGCTCATGAAGTTCTTCAAGAACTAAGGGACATTTCCTCCATGGCTATGGAATATTTTGACGAGAAGATTGTTCCAATACTGAAAAGAAAGATGCCTGGGTCAGATGTATCGGGACGTCTGATAGGAACTGCCCCAGGTATTAATTCCAATGTATTAGTTAAGTTTTCATTAGTTTTTTCTGTAACAAAGAATTCACAGCACTGTATCTTTTTAAAGCTCCCTCCTTTAGCTTTATTACAGAAATATTGATGATACTTGTTTCTTAAGAATGCTAACTGAAATTCATTTGCTTTGAAATTTAAGGAGCCTTTGTACTACCAAAAGAACAGTCACTTGAATGTATGTTAGAATTATGCATAGTGTGTATTCGTTCAACAAATGCTTTTGTGCCACCAATGAATGAGACTTTATCGTTGCACTTGGTTGAAATTTGGCACGTGAGATGACAACTCAATGCCTTTCGTTTTTAGGACGATCAGCAAATGAATTGGACTAAGCTGTTGTAGTGCATAGAGAGCTAGAATGTAACTTGTGTGTGCTTGTTTACTTTCCTGGAGCACTAATGTGCATACTAACAAGCAAAATACTTACCAGTAATAGACTTATTTTAATTACTTTTTCACTATAAATAAACAACTAAACCAGTCCCTTGTATACTCTGTCAGACTTTCCAGAACTTCTGTGAACCAAAGTCTAAGGTAATTGCCTCATGTAAGGGCCAAAAGCAGAAGTTTACTAGAACTGTAACATTTTTTTTTCCCCTGTGCTGAACTGCTTCACATTTCTTAGGAACTGTGAAATTTACATCTTATCTTTTCAGAAAGTTAATCTTTTTAAATTAAGCAAAAGTGATAGACTGAACTGTAGGAGCTGCTCGTTGTTTCTGGTATGTCCATTGTTTTAGCTGTATGTATGTATATCATATCTTAATTACATCCTGTTAATTATACCTCAGTTCCAATGAGTATCTCAGTTGAGGAAGTATTGCCCAAAACCTTAGTTGATGTCAGCTAGCTTTTCAAGGCCAAGGCTTTATGTGGCATAAAAATGCCTGTCTTGTGTTGAGGGAGGAACACAACTTATCTAATAGCAACCTTTCAGTGCCACGTCACTGTAGCTATGCTGGCATCTTAAAGGAAACAGAAGAGGAGGAGGAGAATGACTGTTCTAGGCTCTTCCAGACTGTTCTGTCTTTGTAGCACTTAAAAGTTGCATCTTACTTCCACAGCATTGCTAGAAGAGTAAAATGATAAAGTGATAGATATTTTTTTATGATAGAAAAAGTGAAACAAATTATACAGTAGCTGTTAGTCTCCTTAATTTGCAGGAACTTTATTTAAATCAACATTCCCAAGGTCAAATTCCAGTATGGTTTTAGTACTTAGGAAGAGTGATTCTAAAGAAGCATGGAAAATAAATCCCTTTCTTCTAAAAAGTAAGTTAAACTGAAGTATCTTGTTAAGCCCCAACTACAAAATTTTAGAACTTTAGCTGTCTACAGCTAAGACTACTGCAGAATTGTACTGCTCTATTGGAATATATTTAATATATCTATTCTGTAATAAGTAATTTATAGACATGTTGGGGGTTTTCGACTTAACATCTGTGACACTAATTCTAGAGGACAAAATATCTCTATGTAATTTTTCATACAGCAAAAGGAGGGGGGGTTCTATTAAGAAAATGATGAGCTGTTTTTCAGACTACTGAAAATCTAAGTATTTTACATTAAATTAGTTGTCCTCTGAGATACCATATGTTCTCATTAGACACTTAAATGACTGTACATCTGTTTACGTACATAACTTGCAAGCAGCACTCAGATTAATGTTGGGGGAGTATGGATAAGCAAAATGTGAAAACTGGGATGCAATTTCTTTGTCTTAAAGTTGTAGAGGATTAACCACAGTTTTCTCTGAAGTTCCAGGGCCTTCTGCAGCACTGACAACAATGCAGCTGTTCTCCAAGCAGAACCCTTCCAGACAGGAAGTCATCAAACTCCAGCAGCAAGTAAAAGCGAATGGCACAGGCTTGACGGCGCTAAAGCGGGAGATCTCAGAGCTTCGCATCAAAGTGCAAGAGCAACAGAAACAACTCCAAGACCAAGATCAGAAACTGCTTGAGCAAACCCAAATCATAGGTGAACAGAACGCCCGGTTGGCTGAGCTTGAACGCAAGCTGCGAGAGGTGATGGAGAGTACAGTAGGAAATGCTTCAGGTTCTAGCTCAAATGAACAATCTCCTAGAAAGCGGAGGAAGGCGGTTGAATCCACAGACTGTCCTAGGAAATCCAAACGCCTTCGAAACAGAAAATAACCTGGGAGGAAATCACACCTTCAGGAGGATACACTGCTTTAGTAGCCCAAGCAGGTCTGCTTGTGTGGATACTGTGACTAGCTTCATGGTGTCACTTAGGCTGCTGGCTCTTCAAAACACCACTTAGACTTGAACAGTAATTTTCTTTCATTGAGACTTTTCCCCTGCTTTCTGTATGGGTGGGCCTAATGCACAGAATCGTTAAGATTTGCAATAGTTACATACTAACCAGACCTGCTCTGTTATGTTTTGAAAGGTTAATCTTTTTTTTTTTTTCCTGTGCAGATGTGTTTAAAGTAAAGTTATTTGTGTTTATGCATATGTTCACATAAAATCTTAAATAAATTCAGTCTTAACTGACTAAAACATGAAGCGTAAAAACAGATGTCCTGTTCACTTGAAGGGAAAGATCCACTTTTAAAATCTTGTTTTAAAGAACTTAACCTTTTTGTTACAAGTG
Organism: Brachypteracias leptosomus; assembly: GCA_013401335.1. Lineage (NCBI taxonomy): Eukaryota > Metazoa > Chordata > Aves > Coraciiformes > Brachypteraciidae > Brachypteracias > Brachypteracias leptosomus. The sequence continues at coordinate 23,782 of VYZX01017278.1, read as the reverse complement.
ACCTTGTCTGGAACGTCTGAAAAGTAGTTAATACTTTTTTTGGGATCTCTGTAATGAGTAAAACTGACTTCTTAAGCTACAGTATTGGCTATATATTTTTGTAAACTTAGAAGGAAGGACCTTCTATACAGTCTTCACATGCACACCCCCTGGTTCTAGGTCTTGGGAGCCATATTTGACGTTTGCATGGATAGATGCATGTGCAGCTTAGCCAGCCTCCTACGAGCACTTGCCTGAAATTAACTCTGGGAGAGAGCAGAGACCTGTCAAGCAATTTCTTTGTTCCTCAGCCATAACTTAGTATCTTGCATTCAGCCAAACTGCTTTCTTACAACAAGGTGGTCTTAGGAAGCTAGTTGCAGGAGAACCCAGGTGATCTGCCACTTTCACTGCCTGTAAATGGCACATATTGTCAGCCAAAGCTGGAGAATCTGAGGGGCTGCCCATGTGGCACTTGATTCATAGGCCAACATCTAATAAGTATCAGATAAATTGTCCCTACAAGAACTAAGCTCAGGGGGACATAAATTGAATTAAATGCTGTATTATGGAAAAACTGAAACGATTTTGTGTGTATGGGTTGGGGGTGGGGTGGGATAGAAACTTCTCTGTAACACTGGTGACAATATTCTAAGCTTTCCTTACCCTGAAAGGTAAATCACGTCAGACAAAGCTTTAATTTCTTTTGCACTTCTGTTTTGAGCTTGTAACTGGAAAAGCATGTCTTGCACTGTTCAGTCTCTCTGGTCACTTTAACAACCTCGGAGTTGTGTACAGTGATATTTTTTTCCTCATCTGTATATTTTTGGAACCTTATACAAATACCATTGTCCTTGTTTTTGTTTTAATGTACTAAACTATGTAGCTTTTATCATTTGACTTTTGTTTTCTTTTTTGATCAGCTGTTGCTTTGGGTTCAGGTGGTACTGAATTCACCCTGTTATGGCGCTGAAAATAGCAAATGCTATGAAAATTCATAGCGGTTCAAAATCTTGATATTCTTACAATGGGTTAAAGTGCAAGTTTCTCTTATGTTTTGTATGGCTGTCAGCTTGACATAGTGGTTGTATTTAAATCGCCAAACAAATTGGAAATCGTCTGGTCAAATGTTACATAACCTTGGGAAAACTGACACTTTTCCAGAAACTTCAGCTACAATTTTTATTTTTAAAACATATTAGCTCATATCAGAAGTAACATTGCAAATGCCTAATTTTTGGCAGACGTTTAATTTTCAAATAAACTTGTTGGGTAGTTTGAGTCTTTTATTTTTTTTTTAATATATAAAGGCATATTTCTTAAGAGCATCAAGGAAGTGGTAGAAAGTTATCTGGGGGAAAAGTTAAACTGCTTACAGAGTATTTGCTATCACTGGTCTTCCCTGGCTTGGAATTTTTTTATTGTTAAAGATCTCTATAAGATGAATACCTGCTGATCAGTTTAAAAATACTGCTCTATGCATTATCTTTAAAAAAAATAATAATTTTGCATCAAAGGGTCAGCATGATAGCTGTAACTACTGTGTATCACTTCATACAAATTCACTTAATGATCATTCATGATGACAATTTAACAATCTAATTAACTGATATTTGTGGTTAAATATTACTAAACAAGCATCAAGATATGAATTGCATTTACTGAAAAGGTTTATTCGTACATCTCGGTATCTTTTACTTTTGTTTCATTACTTGTTTCTAGAGGATTCAAACAATTTCCTCCCCCTTCACAATAGACCAATAGTTTGAGATTATTCAAGAGTTATCATGTATTTATATGTTGGTGAATCTCCAGCTGTGTGTAAACTGAGCTGGAAAGAACAACAGCAGCCTATTGTTACATGAAATGTTCTCCGTGAATGGTGCCAACTTGGAACCTTCAATTCAAGGAAGTATCACATGCTGCAAGTTTGCAGGTGCATCCTGATCCTCTGCGTGCTGCCATGCATATGAAAATTGAACGAGGCCCATGAAACTTAAGGGGCAGAGGGGATGGCGACAAACAAGCTCTGAGAAATGCCACAACAAAGGTACACCACTATTAGATGGAATGTAGGAAGAAGAATGAACTAGTAATTTAGAGAAAATAGCATTCTCTCTGGAACATTAACTTAATAAAGGAATAACTTAATTAAAAAAATGTCCTTAATAAAGGACACCATATTGTTCCTTATCAAAAAAAAAAAGGAGATGCATTTTGCAATATACAAACATGCTGATAAACAGCCAGAAGGAAAACTAAATCACTTTTAAGTTTCTATGCAACTTTACATGAGTTGGTGTATTAGCCTCAAAAAGTACAGTGTTAGTAGTAAGTCAGTGTATCATCTGTTCAAGGGAGAGCATCCAGCTAGTGAGACCAAGCTGTAGTTTACAAGATCACATGAAAAATGGTTTTATTTGCAGCCAGTGCTCGGTTTTAGTAGCAAGGGCTGAAACTGAACAATTCAGGGTTGAAAGAGAAAGTGGTACCAAGTGTCTTCTATAGTTAGTTTCTTAAAATTGCTTTCCTTCTTTTCAAGCTTGCTTTCTAAAAACAGCAGCTTGCTTTGTAAACTGCTTTCTGTTTCATAGTTAGGTTGGGGATTTTCTACAAATTTGCTTAGCTAGTGAACATGGTGAAAATGATACCAGAAGATATCAAAGTGGTACTTTTTGGGAGGGACAAGCTGTTTGTGAGCAGGTCTTGCTCCTCAAATCGAACAACTTGTATGTAACTTCAGTATGCAAGCACCTTCTAAACAAGGGCAAATGGTGGAAGCCCTGAGGGAAGAGAGACTACCTGCTTAACAAGATAAACCTCTGGGATTAAAGAACAGATAGAGACAACAGTTAACTTCAATCCCTGACACGTTCTCAGCACAGCACATTAATCACAATAGTTAATGTGATTAATGTTACGAGGATGCCTTCACAATTTCTTAACATTAAAGGTAGGACTGTATTGAACAGAAACTCAGTTTCTCTTACTGGAAGTCTTCTAACAGTTAATTGTGGGAAGCAGTAAGATCGCCTAAGGAATTTTGAACACAAGAGCCTCTTGAAAATAGGATGACGTAGGGTGTAGTTAAATGTGTCTTTAGACAGGATGGGACTACCTGATTTCTTGGTTTTCCTGGTGGTTTTAAGAAGGCAACTGGCAAAAAACAGTGATAGATTATTTCATTCATAAGTAAATTCAGTTTGGAGTATTTTATAGCAATGTCTCTGCTAGTTGTGAACTCTCCTGATACTCTCCAGTTCCATTCCTCTGCTACTTTGCACCATGCCTGGACCAGCCCACTTATCCACACTTGCAGTTGTGCTTACTGGATCCCACCTTCCTGTTTGGATGGGGATGTGCTGACAGCTTTGGTTTATGTGTAACTGAAAACTCTAGGATTTTTGTTCTAGCTTTGTGGCAGCTGAAGACACACTAGGTACTGGATCTCTTTGGAAGAGAAAAGGTCTGGTACAAAAACTTAGCTTGCTGAAGACCTAATAATCTGGATTTATTAAATGGGTTGCTTAAACCAGAAAGACTTGGTGATTAAATAGGAAAAACTGCACTCCAGGACACTTGGGCAATTAGATTTTCCAAAATTTTCCTATTTTTTGTAGTTGTTTAACCCATTTTTGGCTGCTATGGAATGTTTAGTTTATAAATCTGGGATCTTCTATTTAATTACCCTGCTGAAGCTTGTGACTATTTACAAACCTATATATATTTGCAGTGGGGTAAACCTGCCTCCATGTTGTACTGAACTCTTGATCCTCTGTTTCTCTTGCAATGCTCTGGTCGACAGCTGCAACCTTCTTAGCAGCCCCATTTGTTGGCAGGATCCTTCCCATGGATGAGAAGGTCCTTAGTGCAATGACGGACAAGCAGTGCTAATATTTGACCTACAATAAGAAGGGAACATTTTCAGAAACATTCCGTACAGTGTTTAGAGTGCAGTTGAGTGAAACACTTGTGATCCTGGCAATTTTGCAGTCAGCTTCTGCACTGGTAACACAAACCCACTTCCTGGTTTATTGTGGAGCAGTCACTGAGCAAAAAATAAAATTGAATATCCCTTGCAAGGATAAAATGATGAAACCTGAACATCTGGTTTACCTCTTACGCTGCAATTTGGAGGGGGTGCCTCCAAATTGTGTGACTAAGGAGGGAAAAGCTGTGAATAAAATTTTCCATCTCTCCTCTGCTTGCTCCGTTTTTCACTTCCAATTCACATTAGAATGTGAATTGCATGGATTAAAGATGCATGTAAACAAAAATATGAAGTTATTATGTTTTATTGATTCTGTGCTATGTGTGTTACTTTAGATTGTAACATTTTCCAGTAGTGATTCTATTTTCCTTGTTTTTGCACTGTTGCACATGGGGCTTTTAGCAGCTACTACCCATTAGCCTGTTTTATTCATTACTACAAATAGCTCCTAAGTCATGCATCATAAACCTTGAGATATTAATATTACATTAATAGATAAGGTGTAATTTACTTTGTGCTAACTTCCGCTGTGTTTGTATCACTATTATGGATGTAGATTATTTTAATTTGAGTGGATTTATGGACAACTAAAATTTCAAGCAAGCCGTCATTCAGCTTCTACATAAAGTAATCTTTATAACTGAACTGCCCACAGTCAACGTTATAGGAGAAATAGATGCAGGGACAGATGAAATGGAGTTTAGTTCTTTGTCAACAAAGTTCTTAAAATATCTTACCACAAAAAGTGAGGAAATCGAGACTTTGGCACAGGCGTTTTGAGTTGTAGTTAAATAAGTTTAGGCAGCTTACCGAAATTTAGATTTTGGACAGCTCGTCCTTATAACTACGTATCTCTTACCTTTGAAAAAGTGTTTTTTAAAGAGCCGCTGTAAGATGCCGTTACTGATTCCAGCCTCAAGAACGCGAGTTAGATGAGACTGCCCGGCCTGCTCTGCCTGCGGCGGCTTCTCGGCAGGTTGTCCCAGCAGCTGAGAGAGGCACAAGTCTCACAGACAGCTACACCTCTACAAGCATCATGAAAGGCAGCAGGAAGCATGTCTGGGGAGGCAGGGTAGGTGGACATGAAGCCAGCCCAGCTTCTCGGAGGGCCCCTCGTCCTCGCTACCGCGGTGAAGGATGAAGGAGCTCCGGGTTCCCCCAGCGCCTCGGCTGGCCGGGGCCAGCGTTACAAGCCGAGAATCTTCTCTGCCTCCTTCACTATTAGCCGTGCATGCGGCGTTATCAGAGGAGCCCGGGGCGCTGGCAGCCGCGCTGCCCCTTTGAGGTCGGCTCCCTCCCATCGGCAGCGCCTCACGGGCCCTCTCGCCCCGCTCCCCGGCCCCTCGGGACCCCTCTGCGGCCGCCGAGGGCGCGCAGGGCGGCGGGCGTGGGTCCAGCCGCTACCGTCGCCTGCCAGCGGGAAGGGCGCGAGCTCGCCCGGGCGATCCCAGGGCAGAGCAGCGCACACACGACTTTGCTGCGGGACGGGAGCCACAGGGGCCAACAGCGGCTTCACCCTGACCCTCAACCAACTGCCACGCCACGCGCCCCACCCGAGCCCCACAGGCGGACGGGGGCGAGACGCCCTAGGGGGCGGGGTCTGTCAACTCTGACAGCCAGCAGTAACCAATGGAGAGAGAGAACGGGACGGTGGGCGGGGCGCCACCGCCGCACTATAAAATGCTGCGCCGGGGGGCGCCGTGAGCTGGGGTCTGCGGCGGGGAGCTGAGCGGGGTCAACGGGCCGGGGGCGCCGTGCTGCCGGGATGGGTAACACCGTGGCCAGAGAGGATTTCGAGTGGGTCTACACGGACCAGCCTCACGCTGACCGCCGCAAGGAGATCCTGGGTGAGGAGGAGTAGGCGGCGGTGGTGCCGGCGCTCCTCGCCGCCAGCTGCGTGGC
>VYZX01017277.1:469209-508360 GCA_013401335.1 Brachypteracias leptosomus | reverse complement strand
GCGGAGGACCGCCCCCCGGGGCGAGGCCCCGCCCTGCCCGCCACTACCGCGCGCCAGGCCCCGCTCCCGGCGTGCCCCGCGCCGCCGGGGGGCGCATATGGCTCGAGGAGGGGGTGCGTGCTCCCCGCCGCCGCAGCGGCCGGGGCCTGTGGCAGGGCTGGGGCCGCCTCCACCGGGGGCTGAGCGGCGGCGGGCCGCGGAGCAGGGCGGGGGCAGCTGTGAGCGGAGGGCACGAGGTGGCGCGGCGGGCAGTCCGCCCTGCTGCGGGGGGGCTGCTGGGCGGGAGATGCAGCGTCTTCAAGGCAGGCCTGGCGGCCGCGGAGCCCGCAGCGTTGGGGCAGATGTCAGCTCCTGTGCTTCTGGGGACTCCTGAAAACTTCCAGGTGCCAATCGGGACCCCTCCTCAGTCCAGTGAGCCGTATGGCAATAGGTTGTTTATTATTACCCAAGTTCATTGTATCTGTCTTACATAAATGAAGCCCTTACAAATTCTGCTTAATTGAGAGGGTGGGGAAGATGACACGTGGGCAAAATGTCATTGTCATTGAGGGAAGGAAAGCCCCTTAGTGTGCTTTTGAGACTGGAGGGAATGGAACATAAAAAATCTAATGCACTACCTTTTTCAGGCAGATCTCAGATCATTGCTAGAGAAGAAATTTGTTCTTTTTGGAAACAGACTTCTGACAGAGAAAGTGTTGTGAAACTGCTTGTATGTGTTACTGATGAATGCACTTCAGAATACAGAGTAGTGACCTTTCAGTCTTTGCTTCAATTATGTATTTGTATAATTCCCGACTCTCTGTAGAAACAAGAGACAGCACTAGTTATATATCTTGACTGGAGATGCCAACATGCTTGCTGAGCATTTTCAAATGATGTTATTAGCTACCAGTATCCACGTCAAGCCTGTAAAGAATTTGTCCAAAGGATTGTTTATAGTTTGCTTTTCAGGTATGATTCACTAAACAGATTGGATTACTATTCACAAAAAGGTAATTCAGAAGACTAGATGAAAGCCTTTATGAAAAGAGCTGTATATGAGGAATGGCTTCATAGGAAATGCCATGGTTTAGACTGTGTATTGAAACTTTTACAAACTGTCTTTGTTTGTAGCGTATGATAAACCTCTCAGAGCTGACCCCTTACATCCTGTGTTCCATCTGCAAAGGTTACTTTATCGATGCTACGACTATTACAGAATGTCTGCACACCTGTAAGTATCAGTGTTGTCTTTCTAGGAGTTTAGTTGCAAATTCAAAAATCAGCTATTGAGATGTTCTGGCTTGCCAAAGATAATTCTCTATTTGAAGTGAATGTGTGTTGTGCTCATTCTGTTCTGTAAGGAAAATATATTTGTGGATAATTTAAGCATCAGAAAATCATTAAGTCAATCAATAATGAAGTCAGCTTAGCTTCCCAGGTAACAGGGAAGATAATGTAGGGAAAGATAAAGCCCAAGTAAAACAAAAGTAGAGCTATTATTTTATTTAAGTAGTCTCTAGGAATTTGAGTATATAACTGAGAAAAGAAAGTTGAGTGGCTCTGCTCATAACGGACTAGAGACTTTCCTAAACTGTTGTTGGTATGAGCTTGTAAACTCACAAAACTCAGTAAGTGGCTGTGTGGAAGGACCTGTGGCAGATACAGAAAGGGTTACATGCACCCATGAAACAGTCTATAATCTCATGCATAGAAATAGCTGGATAATAAAAAACTGATTTCAGTCCTTGTGTTGTGTTAATAGTTTTCTCTTGCCAACAGAACTATTTTCCCTCAAAGTTAATAAAACCCTTTATATGGAGCTGACTCTTTTGGCCACGCCCATGCTCCTACCTGGATCCAGGGATCTTGGCTTCTTAGTTTTTTCAGTTGCTAACATTACGTAGAGGGAAAACTTTTTTCCCCTCTCTCTCCTTATTTTTTTCCTTTTATTGGGTCACTGTTTACTGGTTTGATATATACCACATAATATTCAGTGTGGTTTGTAATTTAGGAAAATGCACAACTGTTAATAAGGACAGCGTAATGTTGCAAGTACAACCGTGGTGGTCTTAGAAATTTCATGGTAAATGTTCTGGAAAAGTTTGTGTTCAGGCTGATACGGAGCTGGTTTGATACTTGGTAGGTAATTTAATTTAGATATTTCCACTCATTAGCTTTCTTTCCAAGTTCTTAAAGTACATGTAAAATACAATGAAAATGTCAGAATTCTAATTTCTTACCTTGATTCTTCCACTGAAACTGTTTGTAGGGTGCTTTTCAGCAGACCTTTTGTCTGCAGCAGTCAATATTCTGTTGTTTTAGCTCTGTTGTTGTTCTGGGTAACACATTTACAACACTGAACACCTACCTTGGCATCAGTTGGATTAGGATTATTTGTAGGAACAATACTAATTGATTTCTAATTGTAGGAATAATGCTAATTGAGTTCAGGAGTGTACAGACTGAGAGTGTCCTGTACAGGCAGGGAGTTGCTGTTTACTTGAGTTTGGAAGTTGAACAACTTGCCTCATTTCGTCTCTTGACAAATTTTTTTTTGAGAGGTCTGAGTGTAATTGCTCCTCTTGCTAACACAGATGGTATTAGATAATGGACATGTGGCTTTTATGGGGCTTCTTGTCTTTACAGTTTGTAAAAGCTGCATCGTGAGACACTTCTACTATAGCAACAGATGTCCAAAGTGCAATATCGTTGTACATCAGACACAGCCCCTTTATAATATCAGGTAATAAGTTCACGCTATATTTATAGGTATAATTTTTTTTTTCAAGTTTTGCTGCTTGGTTTTAAATGTTTTGTTTTATGAACTTGCAATGCTTTTCTATTTCAAATGAAGGAACAGTTACAAGAAATGCATTGTGTTTTTTCTTTATATAAAGTTTCATCTCAATAGTGAAGATAAAAATACTCAATTTCTTGAGTTTGTATCCCTTTTTAGGGTTTGTTACCCCCCCCACCCTGGGTATTTTTATGTGTTCACTCAGTGTTACAGGTGATACAAGATCTTAGACATTTGATTTGATTTCCTTTGAGACAAAACTTTGTTGGCATGGTGTACTTATTCCCCCTGAAATTTGAGTTTTAGTTTCTCAAATTGTTCATGAATTCTTGAAGGGTGACACTTTTAACTTTATATGGCTTCTTCTGCCAGAGCTCTGCTGTCAGGACATTCATTTAGATAGGGAGTTGCTGCTCTGTCATTCCTTTCTATGTACGTCACATTTCAGCAGTGTATTTAGCATGTCTGTTACAATTTATTGAAATTCCATATTGCACCAAAAATTCTTTTTTTTCCCCCCCCCCCCTCTTTCATAGACTGGACCGGCAACTGCAAGACATAGTCTATAAATTAGTTGTCAATCTGGAGGAAAGTAAGTCCCTCTCCTTTATTTTATTATCGTCTAGAGATTGAAAAGACTGAACAGGAAACAGAGTAATTAAAAGCCCTGTTTCTACTTTGGATTCTTTAAAATAGTTTTTTAATGAATTAGCTGTGACAACTGGCACCTTTCTGACTGCTTAATGCTATTACAGATAGTGGTATGTGCCCTGTCTCGCAAAACACAGGGGTCACTGTATCCACATAAACAGCCATATACATTTCATAGCCATACCTCATTTCTGTATAAATACAGAATATATCACTCCATCTAATAAGATCACTTATCTCAGATGAAGAAAAAGTTGCTTAGACTGATTCTCTCAAATGCTTTTATTTTTTCCTCACTGCCACATTTTCCTGATTTTAGATGTGGTCACTGTCTCAGGTCTTTTAGCTTGAGCTTTGGGAGCCAGTGAATCAGCACAGTCCACCTGGGTGGACTGAGTGAAATATACACATCTACTGGATATGTATATGGACTACAGATAGTATAAAAATAGAGTAATGACAGCCAGAAGGATATGAGTTTCTGCAGCTATTTCAGTGTGATTTTTTTGGCCAGTTTCCCTGACTTCTTTCCAGTTTTTACTAAAAAACACTTAACCTGAGTATCTCAAGTGTCCTGGTCTCATATGAAATACTAGTGATGATGAAGGCCTGTGGGAACTTGGAAAGTTTTTATTGTTCTGATCATTGGAAACTATATGGATGTTTTTAGCATATGAAATAATATTCCAATCTGTTCAATTGTGGTGGGTTTTTTTCAGGAGAGAAAAAACAAATGCATGACTTCTATAAAGAAAGAGGATTAGAAGTGCCCAAACCAGGTGAGCTGTATTCACTTTAGCGGACACTCAAGGAAATACTTATTATGTTTATTCTTAAGGGCTTTCCTTAAAATAATACCTCACAACTGAAGAAGATATGTAGTATTGGAAGTATGGGATTCTTGGTTATCTTGATTACTGTAATTTGTCACAGTTCTCATATTACAAAAACAGATAGAACTGGCAGCAATTAATCCCAGCTTGTGGTTGGGGTTTTTTTTAAACATTATATTTTGCTTACAACCAGGAAATGTATATAAAGTCTGTTAATTTTATTTTCTGGCCCTTAATAAATAATATGTTACAAAGGAGTAAAAACAAGAACTTCAAAATCTGTTGACAGATGAGGGATTTTTCTAATTATTTCTTTGTCTTACTATGAAATGGCTCTTTGGAGAAGTGCCCTGCTTAGAGATAATGGAATGCTGGTTCAGATACACAGCATGAAATGTATAAAGAACTGAGTTAGTAATAAAAAAATTAGAAAGAATTATATGGGCTCTTTTTCCATATGAGCTCATCTGTTTTGCTTGGCACATATTAGTGTCTTATGCTGCTTTTATTTCAAGTTGTGTTTGCATTTTGGCTATTTGAATATTTTAGCTGTCCCACAGCCAGTTCCAGTGAGCAGAGGAAGACCTCGAAAAGTTCTGGGCTCTGTGTTCCGGATCCCACCAGAACTTGACATCTCCATACTTCTGGAGTTCATTGGGTGAGTTGTGGGCAAATGTAAGAGCAAGTGGCTGACCTGTAACAGCTCTGCTAGCACCACACCAGAACCTCAATTGTGGCAGGGGAAGCAGCTTGACTTTTGTTCAGCTCTTACCCCTCTACCCAGATTGTGCCTGCTTTTGGCCTGACTTCATCAGAACAAAATTTTCAGAGAACCCCAATACATCATAATAGCAAGCTATTACATAAATAATGTAAAATCAAGCCATCAGAAATTGGGAAGTTCTAGCAGCAAAGCATGCCATCTTGATTCAGCTTTACTCTTTGCAGACATCATGTCTTAGTCTTTTTGTATGTTATGTCCAGTGTCTCCGCTGTGTCTCACTATATTCAGAGTACAGAACACATTTCCTCCATGGGTACATTTTGTTCAGGTAGGTGGTAGTGTGGGGAGTTTTTTGTTTTAATGGCTTTATTTTTGTGTTGCTCATCACATGGCTTCTTTGTTTCTTTAAATGGATGAAGAAAGGGACTGCAGAAAGGAAAGAGAATGTCTTAGAGCTAAACCTCTAGGGAGTAATGCCTGACTGCTATAGAATGTCCTTGTGAATCCACATACCTGACTTAATTCCGGTGTTCATTGTCTTTATGCCTGATTTGCAGAAGTGCTGGATTCTCACAAGCACAGCTGAAAGCAGCAGGAGTCATGACTGAAACTGTAGTATCAAGTGTTTTGCAGACAAATACAATCTTGGATGGCCTAAACGGGGCACTTGCAGTTCTTGGTTACTTTTCAACATAGTGTGTCTCAGGTTCCCCATTTTAAACAAGGTATTATACTGCCATTCTGCTGAGTAGGATGGTGTGAAAATACATTCATGTGTTGAAGAAACGAGACCAAGCAAGTTAATGCTTTTGCATTAAAAGCAGGACTGTCCTAAGTAAAACCAAGAGAAATATGTTAACAGGCAAGGGTAGATAGTTGTTCAATGTATGACCATTGTGTACATACACTCAAAACTTAATTTAAATATAGTTTTTAGTTGTACTTCTGAAGGCTTTTTTCCCTTTAATAAATGTGGTATAAAACACATGCTGTAACTAGTACAGGGTCCCAGTGACCTGGTGCTCAGACGTGCTTTTTATGCCAGTGGGTGAAATGGGATTAAATGGATACATGCAGGCATAAAGTAAAATGATTTGACTAAAACGTCGGTAGAAGAGAGTAAATCTGATGCTCTTTACGCTACATTTATGCTGGATTAGGAATGTATATGCTGTTACTTATTGCCTTGGCTGTGACTGTATCTCGTAGAGTTGCCATCTAGATAGGAGTTTGAAGGATGCCACCCCATTCTGGGACTGGTGATGGGTACAAGTCACTGCTGTGCTGGCCCAGCAGGTGGCACAGGGAGCATACGGAGTGAAGTGGCAAAGGAGTGTGCTTTTATACCTGCTACCCAGCGTCTTTCTCAGTGGTCATTTCACTGTAAAATGACTTTTTAAAAAAAAAAAAAGTAATTAGATTTTAGTTCCAAGGATGTCTCTTTCAGGTTGGAAGGCTTGGTGACTCTGTAAGAAAGCTTCCTTAGATTGTCTTGACTGCAGGATTAGATAGAGTTTGAATTCACTGTAGTGAAAGCGCTTTGGTTTAGAATTCCACTGTGAAAGTCTCCTGGTTACTTCCGCCATCCTGCGATTCTCAGCAGGTATGTTTTTTTGTTTTTTCAAAGCAAGAGAAAGATGTTGGGTGACTTCGACCTCAAAACTGCTAAATGTGTATCTGCCCATCTGTGAAACACAATGACTTTTGAATCCATGTTGAAATAAAACTACCACAAAAAAATACAAGTTTCCATTCAGTGTTGGCAGAAAACCAGGCAATTTTGTGCAAATACCATCTATACTGTCTGAAACTGTTCACTGTGGTTTTGTTACTTATATGGAGGGAAGCATGGAATGCTTCTAACAAAGAAAGAATGGCAGCTTAACAGCATTTACTTTGTATTTAATTTTAGTTACTTTTTTAACCTTTGATTTTCTTTTATGCTTTATATATTTAAAGGTTAATATGTTTTCCTCATCAATAGTAGGAATCAAAGAGTTTATCTTGGCGATAAGAGGTTAAGAAGGCATTTTGGATAAAGAAAACTTGAATTGGTCAGATCAGCCATCAGAAATTCTTTGGAAGTCTGACTGCCTATATTTTTTCTTTAGGGTATCTAGTCACCTGTGGATGTGGAACTATATCAAAGAAAATGACAGCTGTAATGGAAAAGCTTTTTTATGTTTCCTAGTAACTTTAAATTTCATTTCAGCGGCAGAATTTGGTGATAGTTCTACTTAACAGTCTCTGATAGCTGGTATATATTTAGAGGCAGAGATATTCAATTGCAGTAACTTGAAGTGCTGTGCTAATGTGTGGTCTGCACAAACATTACAAATACATTTGTTTGCTGTATCAAGTGGTCAGTAGAAGTATAGTCAATTTATAGTGATGTTACCTGCTCCAGTGTAATGAAATACAGCATTTTTTCCTCTCATACGTACAAACTTGCTAATGCAATAATAATGAAATGTCATTAATTTGGCTTACTTAATTCCACTACAAGATGGAGGATGTGGAGCATAGACGTTCAGTAGTAAATCACATGTTCAGACTGCAAATCAGTGAACCTCTGTTGAAGCCAGCTGCAAATTTGGTCATTTGCCACCTTTGGGTGTACTTCACTTTCCAGAGGAACACCTGCTGCTTTGCTCAGTTCCTAGACAGCATTAATCCTGTGGCACACATAGTCTGGAAGGCCAACAGCTGGCCTGGAAAGCCTGCTCAGTGGTTGTGTGTGTCCTGTCAGCAACTTCTTAGGTACTGTCTGTTGAAATTCCAAATATCAAGGGTGATGAAGCATGGATATTTAAGCAGCATTAATATTACAACCTACTCCTATGAAAACAGGTGCTACGTTGTCTTTAGAAATGGCTTTAGACTGTGAGTTGTTTGACTTATTTTCCATTTCATGTAGACAAAACTTGAAGTCATAAATAGCTGAAGTCACAAGAAAAATTGAATACCAAATAAAGGATAGGAGAAAAAGATACATAAGTTCAGGTTAATATTATTTCATGTGTTAGAGTGTAATGAAGGAAAGAGCCTGATTTGGAGAATAAGCTTGATATGCCAACTACTAAATTAATAACTTGCTATTATAATAAAGAGCTTGAGGGTTTTAATAACTGTTAACCTTAGCAATATTGACTGTGTTTACTCTTCTGTTTTTTTCAGAGCTGATGAGGGCACAGGGAATTTTAAGGTACAGATGTTACTTAATTTTTTTTGCTCTTTTGATTTACTTCAGAAATATTTATAATCTGAATGTATTTAATTTAGTCTGTTTCTCTTACACTGAGTGTAGCCTGAACTTTCATCAGCATCATAATAACCAACCTCAAATTACAATGTGTTTTCAAACCTATTATTGAATAGCATCACAGAATAAGAAAAGAATGTTTCTGAGACTACATAATTAAAATGTTGCTGGGAGAATGGGAATGATAGTGATACAATTTCACCTAGCTAATTCCAGTTTGTTATTCTTGGCTCTCTCTCCTAAAGGTGGACTATTGTGCCTTTTATTGGAATCCTAAACAAACATGTAGACACTGTCTGAAATACTGCTTTTTGAAGATGATCTCTGGAAAGTTTGCATGGGTTATTCAGAGGAAACATTTTCCCTTTTAAAAATTGTACTTAGCTCAAACATCATTAAGGAGTTTTTGTGATTTGGGAAAGATTTTTTTTTTTTTATTTTATTTTTAGTAAGTGTTTGGGGTTTTTTCCCCTTTTAAGCCGTAAATATTCCTGCTCACTTTAACTCTAGTGTTCCAAGGAGGCTGAAGGTGAAAGGCTGCCCACCATTACTCACAGTGAATAGTTCTGTGCTGCAGATAATCCTACTGTCCATAGACTAAACTGTCACTTGGCTTATGTGCATGTTTAGACTTCTGTATCATCTATGTGAGTTTTAAGAAATACTACACCTTTTAACTGGTATTTTTCTACAGCATTTTCAGATTCCTTGCTGTACATCAATCCCTGCTTCAATCTTATCTTTTCTTCCTTTTGATCCTTATTTTCTTCACTGCACTTTGTATCTTCATGCTTTTTTATTCCACTTAGTGACCAAGAGGTCTATTCACCAACCTTCCAAATCCTCTTTCATATCCACTTCTCACAAAACATACCCTGATCCATTTTTAGCATCCTCCATTACTTGTTTATCTATCTTATGAAATTTAACATCTAAAAAATATATGAAGTATTTTCAACCCTGTTTTTTTGAGAGAGAATAGTTTACAAGGTCCATGGCTATAAACTGATTTATACATGCAGCAAGCATAAATTCAGCACCTTTGAGCTTGCAGCAGCATGGTTCCCTACATCAGGTCTGACTGTCATTTCTAGCTCTTGTACATGAATAAATCAAACTATTGTTCCAAAACCACAGCTATCATGGATACATATTTAAATTCATGATTGAATTCAAGGGTAGTCCATGACCCTCTGACCCTTCTTTCAAATTGAAAGAATATGATGAACCTGGATAGTAAATCACAGCTGTTCAGAAGTCAACATAAAAATCCAATTAATTGACACAAAAGGTAATCCATTTATCACACTGAATACAGTCATCAG
The DNA here is from genome assembly GCA_013401335.1 of Brachypteracias leptosomus. Taxonomy (NCBI): domain Eukaryota; kingdom Metazoa; phylum Chordata; class Aves; order Coraciiformes; family Brachypteraciidae; genus Brachypteracias; species Brachypteracias leptosomus. The sequence goes on along the minus strand of VYZX01017277.1, from coordinate 498,786 downwards.
CTCTGCCTTTGTGCTTCTTCGCTTAGCTGCCTGGATCACCATGCAGCTGTTTAAAATTTTATCCATAGAAGAGAAACATACTAAAATTTTTCAGGCTCTTGAAATTAATATCTTGTCATTGCAGTCATTGCTGTGAAAATATTTAGAAATGATACAAAAAGATTTCAGACCAGTCTTGCCCTTGTGTTCTGCACAGTAGTATATTGTAATTGATTCTGGAATTTCATGGACTATTGAGCTGATGCAGCCATAATACTTCTAAAATGCTAAAGGACTTAAGCTCCTTGCATTATAAAATGACATGGATTAATTATCTGATCATGTTTGGTACCCAAACTTGATTTGGGGAAAACAAGGAAACTTTAGGAAATAATAGTTCATATGTTTCTGATGAGTAAATGCTTGTGTGGGCAGAAGTTCTTAAAATGCTTCAGTATTTCAACAATTAAATAGAACTAAAATCAGTAGCTGTTTGGTTTTATTTTTTAATGTTGTTTTAAACAGCAGGAAGCTTGAGTCTGGAGTCTTAATACAGATTTAGTCCTTTCCTTATGAAGTAATCTGGAAGTAGATCAGAGAAGGATCCAAAAATTTAAGCAGTCTCCCTCTGTTATCGAGCTTTCACTTGGGTTTGGGGTTTACAGGGGATCATGGCTGAAAATGTACATTGTCTTAATATCTTCCATTTATTCTTTGTAGCCTTTGGAAAAGAAGTTTGTACGTGTTTCAGGGGAGGCAACAATTGGACATGTGGAGAAATTCCTCAGAAGAAAAATGGATCTGGACCCTACTTGCCAGGTATGTCACTTGTAGTGGCACTTACATTGATCACAGTGAAGTTGTGATGTCTGGGCTTCAGCCGGACCATTTCCATTGTTTATTAGTCTGAAGTCTAGATGTCTGGAAGTATTGTTAGGGTTTTTTAATGCAGTGAGGATTAAAAAATGAAATGTTTGAAACTCATTTGCAACATATTTAAATTTTTGTAGTGCTTTATTTGTATAGAGTTTCTAAAGTGCCGTGTAAGATTTCAGGGGGTGAAACTCAAAACCAAAAGATACTGCTGTTTCTAAGATAAAAGTGAGTATATGGATAGGAAAGTGTGGGAGGATGTGAAGGCAGAGACAGGTAGGAGCTGAATAGCAGTAAAATTTAACTGAATGTTGAAGAAGCAAACAAGGACTAAGAAAGACTGATACTGTGGATGGATGTGTTGAAATGAAAGGTATGAATGCAAATGTAGTCATGTGGCTCCAAATAAGAATTCAGAGGAGCAGAATATGATACAAAAGTAACTTCATATCTCTCAACCATTTTGATAGGAATTTAATGTCAAAACCAATTTTCAATTCTTTGATATATTTCAGCAACCATTCACTTGAGAAGGTGCAGGAGTGCCATAATGTGTAAAAGATTCTTAAAGCTGCCAATTATTGGTAAATCAAGCTGATGCTGATGTGAATAGGCAAATGGTGAAAGTTAAGTGCTGGCTTTGGAGTTAAGGCTGTGTTTTCATACAGCAGTAACTGAGACAATAGAGCATGACTGTGCCTCAGTAATGAGTATTCATGCTGCTTACCTATTCAGTGGTGACAGAGCAAGTCAGGTATAAATTATTCATCGCTCTTGAGGAAGTAATGTGTTTTCATTTGCTGGTTTGCTCTCAGTGAGAGTCTCTGTAGCTTTCAGATGGTAGTGACTTGATATTCTGAATAAATAAAGGTATCCTCAAAATGAGGCTAGAGAAACTTCTTGCATTGATTCAGTTGTTCATTTGAGGGGAAGGAATTACTTTGTTTGGGTTATCTTAAGTAAGGACATCAGAGTCTTGATTTTCAGGAACGCTGGACATCCGTATTAGAAATTGCAGCTCCACATCTTTCAAAGTCAAACTTGGCCCATGTGTTGGATGTCATTTTGGTTTTGAAATCTTGAGATCATTCTGTAGAGATAACTTGAGAATTTTTCCCGTTAGTTACTTTCTGCTTGGACTTCACTAGACAGGATACATCTGGTAAATGTTACTATGTCTCAAGTTGATGATTTCATAGACTTCTCAAGATGTTGCTTGATGCTTTCACAGTCATTTTTATCTCTGCTAGTATCCAGTTTGCCATTCTCTGGAGTAAAGGACAATCATTGGCTAGTTCTGAGCTCTGTGTCTTTTCTATGCAAGCCTTTCCCTGTCTGGAGGAAATGTTAAATCAGCTTTCTTTTACAGTCAGATCCTTGTAATTGATCTGCGCTTTTTTTTTTTTTTCTTTTTTTAGTGAGTATATTTTTGGTCACTGTAAATCTGTAGTTGATTTTCATGCCACAAATCATGACTGATTTCTCGAAGGTACTTGGGCTTATTTTTAAAAGGTTAGGGAATTTGGGAAATTAAGGAGGAAGCATTTTTCCTGTTTTGGTTGATCATTTCATTGTCATATGGGGACTTAAGATTAAAAGAGTGCATATACTGAGCTGTCACCTTCATACCGTAGTATGCAGAACTGAAGCTGATGGTTTGTTGGTAAACAAGCAGGAAGCAAAAGAGATGTCAGGTATGTCATTGAAGAGTAATAAACCTAATGAATCATGTCTTATTCCAACTTCGTCTAATAAAATAAACTAAAACAAAATTAGGGAGTATCTGAATATAAATTAGCACAAGCAGAAGAATTTAGGGAAATAAGTTGTAAACCATATCTGAAAAGAATATAAATGTAGAGGGTGCTTGGCTGCATTTTTAATTTGATGTAGAAATTCAGAAAAGAGGACTGCAGTGGTTCATTTCCTATAGGCTTCCTTAAAGTATGTTAAAGAAGAAATAGATACAAACTTATTTTTAGTATTACTTCTTCAGCCTTGATTTCTAACTCTCACTAGTTCTTCATTACCTAACATGATCAAGTTTTATATATAATGTCATGTGTTAACTTGGGACTAGAGTCCAAGAACTACATTCCCTTGGGAAGCTAGGAAATTTCTTTCAGAAACACATTTCAGGCACTATTGAGCTAAAACCACTGCGTTTGCAGTATTTTTTTCCCCACATTTATCTCCAGAAAACTTATTCCCACAGTGTTAAATTGTTCCTTACAAGGGACTTAAAGATTTGACTGTAAGGAGGGCACAGAGTCTTTCCTCCTTTCTCTCCTCAAGTGTATCAGTTGTATTCTTGGTTTCGTTGTCCTTCTAGGAAGGACACTAGGTGTGGTTATTTTGTGAATTCAGTCAGTTCCTACTGAGTAGCAGCTTGGTTTGACAGTCTGCAAAAGAATTACTTAAGAGTGTTTTACTTGTTCCCTGTTAGAGCTGATCTAGTGACTAAGTGATAGAAAGTGTGTTACCCATTTTCACGTACTACTGACTGTACTTGGACCTCTTTAATTTAATTTGTTTGTGTGAAATGTTAGCCAATATTTGCCCTTCTTCATTGACCTGCACAAGTGGGTTGGATTGAAGTTAATGAAAATGTGAAATAAGTCATCTGACTCACGTGACATTATATATAAAAGTAAAAAGCAGTTTTGGAGACAGTGCCTTTCTTTTTTTCCTCATAGTCTGAAGCCTCAAATTATTTTCAGACTTCTGTATTTGAATTTGCAAATGGATTATGATTCAAATGTCCGAGTTTATCTGAAAGGTTAAGGCTTCATTTGTCTTTTTTTGTCTACCACTTGAGCTGGCAGACTCTAGTTTATGCTTTCTGGTGCTTTGTTTTGATCTCTATGCTTTGGGCAATGATCAATTTTCTGCATGTGTTAGTACATATTTCTAGTTGCAAGATCTGTCTTGAATATTCATGCTGGAATTTGGGAAATGGTTGTGAAAATATTTTAACAACTGGAATAGCTAAGTAGGTGACGTTTAATTTGCGCTAAATAGAGGCTATGGTGTTTGGAAACCATTAGGTACTTGGCTTCAACATTTGATGCACATCCATATAGTTTGTGTTCTGCTGAAGAGTGGGGAGAAAAAGACATTTTCTTTAAAGTGTTACTTCCTTTGAGGTCATCCTGCAGCAGCATTACCCCTTCTCTGGCACGAGAAGGGATAATTCTCCATTCTGGTGAGAGACAAGGGCCAGAGAGACTGCCGAGAGACTGCTGGGGCTCGGCTGGTCTGAATGCATTAATGTAGCGTATGAAATAGAAGTGTTCTGTAATCAGATGGGTGTTCCTGCAAGTTTGTGTGCATGCTGGGGAGAGACTGGAAGAAAGTCTGTGCTCATACAGTGTAGTTGCTGATGCAGTTTCTTTTTGTCTTAGATATAGCAGCTAGAGGAAATGGAAAGCTTTGTCAGCTTTTTTTAATAACTAGCCCAAATATTCACATTAATCTCTAAAACTTTGTGCTTTCCTTATCTTTCCCTGGATAGTATGGGTTGGCATAGAAACTATTGATTGAGGTCTGCTGCTTTCTGGGCCAAATTGTCCCTTGGGATGAATCTTATGTGGGATGTCCCTTACGTGAATTTTTTCTATTTTTATCTCTGTCTTACTTGGAGAGTATTAATTTATAATTGCCTATTATTGTGACTTTTACAGAAATAGCTCTAATAGCAAACATGCCACCTCAAGAAAATAAATGGCATAATGGAAAGGCTACTTTATTTTAATAAGAATTTTAACAGAAGCAACTTAGTATTCAGAGCTACACTTTCATGTTTCCTTTCAGCAAAAGGTCAAACTATATTTGCTGCCATCTCAACTAGCCTCCAGTACTACCTGGCTTCAGTTTTACCAGTCAGTTGAAATTGTAGTAAATTCACAACACTAGTGTTGCTGGTGCATCTTTTGAAGTGGAATATAGTAATTCCTATACGGCACAAGGATTATTTTGAGACATTTGTCAACTGATTTTCACACTGAGCTGGGATTTCTTTCATTGTATATTTTATTTTCGCCCTTATAGAATGAATCCTAGTGTAACAGTTAGGCAGAAATTCAGGCTTTGTTGCTGGCATGAGGAGATCGGGCATTTGGTATTCAGAGCACAGTAACACAGTAAATGTGAAAAAATCATTTTATTAGAAGATACTGGATCTTTAATGATGGCCATTTGAAACTGGAGTGGCAGGAACAACAGTGGGCTGTTCTCACACAAGCAATCTGATTTTGCTTTAAAAGATTGTCAGCAGTTGTCACTACATCTGTTTGCATCCTATATTTGGCAAATAGATTTTCTATTTCTGTAAAATATATAAAATGTGTACATGTTTCAGTGGGAGCAGGATTGGGTTTTCAGTGCCTTATGGTATAAAAGTTATAAAAGTAAGCTTAGAAAGCAGAAGTAATTAAACAAGTAATAAAAGTAATAAAACAAGTGAGGTCCCCTGGGGGTCAGTATTGGGCCCAGTGCTGTTTAAAATCTTCATAAGTGACTTGGATGTTGGGATCAAGAGCACCCTGATGAAGTTTGACGATNCGTTGGAATAGTCTCCCAAGGGAAGTAGTGGATTCCCCTACATTAAACAGCTTTAAGACTCAGCTTGACAGGGTGCTGAGCCAACTCATTTAAACTGTGTTTTTCTATCTTGAAAGGTTGGACTAGATGATCCTTGAGGTCCCTTCCAACCTGGCATACTATGATTCATATATCACTGGAAAGCAAAGCAGACATGTCTGTCTTCCTGCAGTAGAGGCTAGAATGCATGGGAACCAGCAGAAATAACTGTAAACGGCTTTAAAAAAAGAGAAAAAAGCATATTTCTTTCAGGTTCTGTGTTAAATACATAAAATGTTAATGTTATATATATACATGTATATATTTGGCTCAATATCTAATCAATATTTAATGTTATGTCCAGATAGGAGGAAACACATGTGAAAACCAAAAGCTAAAAGCAGAAGTAATACTAAGCAGTTTACATCTTTTGCACATTAAGGTTCAACCTGATGTGAATGGGGTGTTCTACGTTGTTCTTGTACTATACAGATTAAGTGAATTAGCCCTTTTTGAGCCTGTAGGGAGTAGAATTCCTGTGTTTCTGATTCTCAGAACGATGTGGTCTGCCAGCATGAGGCATAAATCTTCCTGAATCTTTTCATGAAGAGCAAGAGAGAGAGAGTAGGTCAGCATGCTGAAGAGCATAAATCCAGAGGAATTTTAATAGCTGCAACACAGAGTGTGGCCTACAGTGGAAAGTGGCCATATAGGAGAATATGTAATGATACTGTAGTATGCTCCCCAAATACAGCAGTAGCAGAGCTTAGACATTTTCATTTTAGAAATTTGTGGGGCAGCTCATGTTCTATGCTCTTATCTTTAATTTTGAGGTTTTGTCATTGTAATTCTCAGATGAGAGCCCTATTATTTCCATATCTGGAAATTGCTCGTAAGGAAAATATAACTAATCTGCAAGTGGGAGAGAAACAGTGCTGTGTTAGCTGCTCAAATTTGGAATGTTAAGAGATTGGATTTACATTATGCACAGCAGATTCATAGTAACTTTATAAAGAAGCTTATTTTTTCATAATAGTCAAGGCCAGGAATACAGAATACCTCATTTTTTAATTTTATTTTTTTTTCCTAAAATTACTATTTTTGTGGGTGGTTACTTAAAAGTGCTTCCTCCAGAACTGCAGACTTCATTGACATAGTTTAGCTGCAGTAGAGGACATAGCTGAGAAGTGCTGAGTATGCCCTTCACATCACAGAAGTATTGATTGCATTTTGAAGGATGACTGTGATGTAAGTGCTGATGTAAGTGGTTGTTCTGTTCTATTAAAACACTTCTAAACAGTTAGTTCTTAATAGCAGACTCACTCATGTGTTTTCTCACTCAAGATAAGAGTGAGGGTAGCAATGGTGTATTTTCTATCAGTGGCACAAACAGCTTGCCTTCCTTTGGGACAGCTGACTGACTCTGGATGTTTGTGGTTTGTTTTTAATACATGATCTAAATTCCCATTAAGTTCATCACAGCTCTTATTAAAGGGCTTTTTCCACCCGACGCACCAAACTGGGAGTCAAACTATAAATGGTTCTCTCTGTTCCAGAAGTGAGCCCAAGTCAGGGCCGTTGGGTGGGAGGCAGTGGGGCAGTGCAGTAGTGCTGTGCACGCTAAATACATCTAGACAACAAAGATAAAAATGGCTTTAGTGTCCAGTGTGTTAGAATCGAACTTCTAAGCAAATTTAAAAGCCTTAGATCCTGTTTTGTTAAACCAGAGGTAGGCTGAACTTGACCGTGTTTATGTTCTTTCACAGGTGGATATAATATGTGGTGACCACCTGCTAGAACAGTACCAGACACTGAGGGAAATTCGTCAAGCTATAGGAGAAAGTGCAGTACAGGTATGTGTGTGGCAGCTGGGGCTTTGCTCCAGGTTTCCTATTTCAAAAGAGAAGACTTTTCTTAAGCTATTGGGTACCATAACTTGTCTGAAAAAGTAATTTAGAAAATCATTCTGACTTACACAATATGGTTTTTTAGATTGTAAATAGAGTTGAGAAGTATAACATGTGCTAAGAGTGTTCTTGATAGTTTGATGATGTTCTGGATATTGTAGATTTTGTTTTCTATTGCAAAGCAAGTTGCTATCTTATCAGTGATAAATTAAACCAGCCTTTCTTTCAATTAACTTTCCTTGTTTTTCTCCTTGGTGATTGCATCTGTGCAAGAAATCCAAGGCCTGAAGCATCCCAGATAAGGCTAGCCTTGGGACTGGGTTGGGGGAATAAACTTATAGAAACATGAGCCAAAGATAGACTAATTAATGCAATTAATATTCTTGATGCATATTATACAGGTCTTGATCACAGCATGACTGTATAGCCAACTATTTCTTGTCGATACTTTCTGTCTTAAGTGCTGCTGGCCCTGCAAATAAGAATGTGGTTTTTTATTTCTTTGGGAATCTTTTCAAGTATCTTTTATAATGGGAAGGGTCACAGCATTTTAGAAGTGCAGCAAAACCACTTAAGTAGTCTGCCCAGTTCATAGTAAGGCACAATATAAAATTGTGATGTATGGTAAACTGTATATTAATCTAAACTTGAAAGTCTGAAAAGCTTAACGTTTAATCTAATACAGTGGGAAGAAATAGGATTTATATTGGTAGTTTATTTGGAAAGCAATCTGAGCAGATGGCAGAAGGGCTAAAATAGTAGGAAATTCAGTTCTTTTGACTTGTTTGTGCACATACAGGCACTATCTTTTACATTTCTATTTCTTGCTAAGCCCTTTCATGCCCCAAGAGAGCTTCTGTGTCGTGGCAAGAAGTGGAAGGCAGATTTTGAGGTATCTTTGACATTGCATTACCTGTACCTGATTCGAGTAACTAGGAGGGATCCCACAGTCAGGGCAGATGAGGCTCATGCTAATGTGGCAGGCATTCAAAATCTTGGGACTTGTGATGTGTACCTCAGTTTATGCAGCCAAAAAGAATAAACACCATACTTGACATCTTGGCTTTTTATATAATAATATGAAACAAAAATGAAAACATAACCTAACCTGTTTTGGGGAGCAGGGGGTCGAAACCAGGAGGACGCCAACACTGGTAACAAACTTGCCTCTAACATCATTGTAAGTAAATACAGCAATCAACACGTAGTGATGGAAGTGCCCTCTACTAAAAGCTTCAGTAAATAGCAGGGGGATGATTTATTTTTCAGTCCAGGGGTATAGTCAAATGTACCTGCTTTTAGGCTTCATCTTAGCACAAAAGCTTTTGCTGTATGAAAAATACTCCTGGGGAAGCACTTTAAGGAAAAATGCATTGGTTTCATTTCTTGTTAGAAATAAATCTACCCAGTTGAAGTTTAGTGTCTTTCATTTCTTGTCAGAATCAGGTCTAGCTGACTGATGTTTAGTGGCTAAGTACCAGTCAGCAGTTCTGCAAAGAGAACAGTTGTCTTGAGATATGTTCTACAGTGACAGTTCAAGTCTCATTATTACAAAATCAGTATGCTAGTGATGGATTCTTGCAAGCCTGCTCTATTGGGCAAACAAGCAGAAAAAGGTCTTTTGATTTTTGTGAAGTCCTGTGCTTTCGTAGTCACTTTCTCCAGGAGATTTGAAAGATCAGGTTCATTGTTAGATTATTTTTTTTTTTTTTTTTTACATTTTGTTATAAAACCTCTTAGGATGCCAGATAATTACATTAGAAATGTTGAAAATAAACTGCAGTTGCTTCTTTTTAGATATTGAAATAATTGTGACATTTTCATGTTTTATAATCTCACATTATATTATTTTCCAGAAATCAATAAGATGCATTTCTAGGATTAAAAAACCTTGAAAAAGGTTTTTAGATAATTATTCAGGTAACAAAAGATAGGTCAAGTCTAAAAATGGTAAAGGTTGTTTTTTTTTCAGCAAGACCTGAAATTCTATGAGGGGCATGATTGTCTTGGCACAGTGAGACTCAGCTATAGAGGAACATTTAGTGGATTTGACATTAAGCTCCAAGGGCATCTTGTGCCATCGTAACCTTCCAGCCTTTCCAAATCAGTGTTGGAGCCTGGAATGCCTCTGACAGCTCTCACTAGGATGCTGAAACACTCTTCAGAACTGCTGTTGTCATTCACCAGTTTCTGAGGTTCGTTGTAGATGCTTCATGCTAAAAAAAATAGCTTTGGTAGCTACTTATGCAATACAAAGTCATTTAAAGGAATAAAAATTGGGGGTTTTTTTGTTTTGATGAGTACAGTCACTGTTAGAGGAGAAAAATAACTGCTCTTATGACTTGCATTTTTCACTTGCAGGTTCATTCATGTTAGCATTTACTCTTTTTGCCGAGAAAAGTGATTTTAAAAACACAAATAAGTTTCTCTTTGCCAAAGGCATCAATTTTAGCATGTGCTATTTGACAGCATTTACATTTAAAGTTTCTTCCAATGTATCACTACACAGTGATGCAGTGTTTTCTTTTTTTCTGGACCATAATCAGTGTGATTTTTTTGTTGTTGTTGTTATTTTTCTTTTTTAGGGGCTCTTACTCCTCCTGAATGGTTCTTAAATGCTCAAGATTGTTTTGTGAAGATTTGAGATGTTGGGGGTTTTCCTACTCAGTAACACTGTGCTGATGCCTTAGAGCCTCAGTCAAAGTCTCCTGTAGGTGCAAGGTAGCAGGATTTTAGCTGGTCTGAATAACTGTGTGCCTTTCCAACTGTGGCAAGATCAAGTGTGACCTGATGGCAAAATATTCCTGATACTGGCCCCCTAGTAAGCTGTTTGGGTTGTTTTAATTGGAGTAAATAGGCAACTATTTTTAGTGGTTAAATGTAAACAACATGTTAGTTTCTGAGTAGTTGGTAGAAGGCTTAAAAAGAATCAGAACTAAAACTTGTATAATGTTGTAGATCTCATGATACCTTAACATTTCTGAAATTGGGTGGTTGGTTGCATCTTTCTAATTATCTGGAAATCGAACTTCTAGCTCTGTTTAGGGGAAAAAAAATATTTTTAAATCGCTGAACAGAATTTATAAAAAAAGAAGCTACTTTGCTTAATTTTTCAAACAATGTAAAACTTGTGGAATTTACTGCAAGGAAAGATCAAGGACTCTGATAAACTTTTTAAAGGCTCAATTTTGTTATCAAGCATTGAGATCTGCCTGTAATTAAGAGTTTGATCAAGTATCTGAGAAAGGAAACTTCTTGTTAACTATGTGGGAATAAAATTTCTTCCCTGTATTACCTTCCTCCCCTCTGCTGCACAAATGCAACATGATCCAAGCTGCTCGTTACTCTCACTTGTCTGAACCTTGGAGCTCTGTGTCACTGATGGATATAATGAGCTCACACATGGGAAAAGCTACAAAGAGTAGCTTCCTTTGTGTCCTTGGCCCTTGGCACAGAGGTCTTGCAGGTTATGATGGTGTCTTTAACTCTCACCTTTCTGTAACCCCATGTTATTGTACTTTCTGGTTTCCTCGACTAGGCCTATGATCTAATTTAATTACTGTAGCCCTCTAGCACACATCTGCTATGGGAGGGTTTTACTCTTTGCTGTGGAGATAATTGAATTTGGAGAATGGGGCACTTTTTATTGCTGCTCTTACAACATCAAAGGGTGTGTATACTATGATGTTTTGGTCTGTCAATTCCACGCTAAAGTTGGGTGTAAGAGGTGGGATCCTTTCAGGTTTTTTTAGGTCAAGTTCACAAATGTGTGGCAAAGAACAGTGGAGAATTTCGGTTTTCTTTTGAGCATGTCTGAGTTAGCCTGATTTGAGAGTTCTAACAAGCTCATTCACTGTTTGGATTTCCTTCTAAGAAAAATATCTAGAGAAAGCAGCTGAACTTACGTAGGAATGTGTGATACTTAAAGCGAATAACTGCAGAGCAAGCAGCACCAGTAGTGGGTTAGCTGTCAGCTTCTCTTTGTACAGAAGGAATTGCAGTGGGTGTGGCCTTTGGTTTAACAGGATGTTTCCTGTGTAGATAGACAATTTTTTGAAATGTCCTACTGCCAGATGTACTGTTTAAAAGCTCATTAATCAAAGAACACATTGTAGCCTTTTCTTTTTTAATAAATATTTTTTTCCTTTAAGAACCTGCCATTGAGGAAGAACTGGTTTTGACCACAGTTCTCCAAAAAAAGGACCATTCAAAAGCTTGAATGTGCCTTGTTTTCTCTATTGAGGTAGTTAACAGGCACAGGGAGTACACATACCTTTGTGAAGGTGTAACAACACACTATGTCCCAAGAGGTTCATAAGTGACCTTATAGTACCTGTTCTACCTAACAAGAAGTGAGGACAATCAGGATCCTATCTTCATGTTGCAGTGCGGTCATCTCACATCATGCTAGGCACTGAGCAAGTTAAAGCTCCTGTCTCCTCCTGTGTCCTTTCAGGAGTTAGAAATGGATTTCTGGTTATTAACAGGGTGAGAAAATGAAGAAAAGTTAGTGAGGTGGTGCTAGTAACAAAAGGATAATTTTTTTTTTTTCTGTGTGTTGAAGTTACAGTTGATTGACATCTACCCTACACTGGGTTCCCCTTTGTCATCATGAGCATCCTTCAAACGAAAGTGAAGCATCATGAGATTCAGGGAGCACACTTGCTTTTTCTCTGAAACTGTTTGTTATCACCTGTAGTTGTGGAGTTAGGGAACATGTATATTTGCTGTAGCCTGAGATAATCTGTAGGTGTTTTAATGTGCTGCTATTCTTTTCCAACATGGCACTTCTGGTTGGTTTTTATGGTTCTTACAAAAGAATGCTTTGATCTACTTTTCTCAGTACCTTCATTTTAGTCCTGTTTTTTTGGATCTTCCATCTTGATCTTATGACTGACATCACTGTGTCCAGTGATGCAAAGCATTTTGATTTGATTTCCCTTAGATTTGACTTCTGGATGCCAGAAGTTTGTAGACTCAAAAGTGACAGACCAAGTTCATAGCAAAAGTCATCAGAAGACACTTGATACAAAGCTACTTTAGCTTGGGGCTCAGGAATTTCCTGAGAAAGGCTTTTGAAATTGGAAAATTATATAGGGAGATAGAATCCTTGCCCTTTTCCTATATTTTTGTCTAGGCTTCCACCATGGGGCTAGGTAGCCCTTTGGTCTGCCCTGGTATGGCCATTCTTAGGACTTTACATTTTAATTTTTTTTTAATTGGCTCCTTTTTTGGTGCCCTCTTTTCCTGACTCAGAATATTAATCTTCTTTTTGAGAAAATGACAAAATCTGTAGCCAGAAGCAGAGTTTTAGGTCTTACTAAATGAGCATGTTGGCTAAATTAATCAAAGTATTGCTGTTGCAGATCTGTTCTCTTCTGCTATGAACCTGTTTTCTTTCACTGTCACATTTGAAAACTCCGGTAGCTCTGCCACTGTCTTTTCCCTTGAAAATAACATACTGCACTTTGTTTTTTCCCAGAACAGTAGCTTTGTTTCCAGCGGCACCATTTAGCTGCCAGACAAAGTTAAAGAAACTAATGGTAGAAGAGAGAGTAAAAGAATTATACACAGCAGCAATTAGGGTGGTTTTCTGCTGAAGGAGCTTTGTGGCACTAGAGGCGAAGCCAGGCTGTTTTTCTAATAAGAGCTCATCTTCCAGATGGAACATTAGTGATGTTGTCTGAAAAGAATTCCCAAGGGAAGAAAAAGAGCATGTCATGGAGGTGTGGAAAAGCACATTCTGTCCTCTTGAGTCTTTTTGAGATCAATTTCTTAATCTTAAACTTCCTCCAGTGCAAAATGGTTCAAATACTTTTTGTGAGTAGTTGAGGATACACCAACCAGTTAATCTGTTATCTATGTAGAAATGCTTCTGTTTTTTAAAAAAAACAACCATATATTCTTCCAAAACTCTGTTTAGACTAAACCAGTATTTTCTAACGTTACTGTATTATAATACAGAACCTTTAAAGTGGTGACAGTCCTGTTACTTTTTTTTAATTAAAGATTTATTTTTTTTTTTAATGTGCTGATGTACCCTGTCACATAGAACTGTGTAACTTCTCTGGAACATATGTTATGTTACATCCTGTATGTTAATAGACAAAAGCATCAGAAGCAAAATATAGTAGATATTCTGTTATGCTAGTTGTGATTAATGCAGTTGTGTCTTAAAAAGAAAACTTTTATTAAAGCCTGTCCATATAAATGCATATAATGCATCAAGTCAGATTCCCAGTGGATCAGTGGTGGAAGCAGACTGAGTGCTGGACCTTTCACCACAGTGTGAGTTAGGTGACCTAAGTAAGGCTAATGAGTCAGGAAGTGTCCTGCTTCACAGGTGAAAGGTGTTGGGGTTTTTTTATGTGGAGTAGTCTCAGAAGAGGAGAAACATGCCTTAATAAATGAACAGGTTTTGTTTGGGTTTTTTATCCCTGTATTCATTACGTAATAAATGCATAGCAATAGCCTGGGCTCTTCAAGTACAGCTTTTGACAGCACCTTCTAAAACTACTTGATTACTTTTTTTTTTTTTCTGCCCCACAGTATCATGTAGAAAGCACCATGAGTTGTAAACGAGAGCCTATTATATGAAGAGGAGATAATTCTATTATAACTTTAAATGCAAAGTACCAGATTTTACTGGTTTTTAACACCCTTTTCCATCTCAGAGGAGAAGGAAACATAATTATTTGCCCTGGTATTTCAAAATTTGCATTCACCATTCAGAAGGGACGTGGTTTAAAACGATGAGTGAGATTGAAGCTGAGGTTGACGTGCAGCGACTGTCATACCAGACAGGGGCAGATGAGCTTCATGGAGAAGGTGAAGTGATGTGATGATACAGTTTCTTTCTCTTCTCCATAGGATGGTTTACTTGTCCTGCACTATGGCCTGGTAGTATCTCCATTAACGGTAGCTTAAGGATTGCTAGAATACCAGAAGGCAAAAGAATCTGAAGGCAAAAGAATACGAAGTCATCAAGCTTCTTTACTGCTGTTTTTCACCAAAGAAGGCCATCGTATTTCCTGTAGCAGGAAGCAAGTAAAAGGAACCACCAGTAACTGCTGTATGCTTGTAATTTAACATCTGATTTTACCACTGTAGAAAAATAACAGCTTCTGTAAGTACAGCTGTAGATGTTGCTATGCTTTTTGTTACAAATTACCATCTTCAAATTTCACTCGGCTCAGGGAATTTAAACACTCAGAGTAGCTGCATTTTTTTTTACTTTTTAAAACCACAAGATCTCACAGGGTGAACAGCCTTTTCTTTTTCCTGTCAGCTATGAGATATTGCTTGCTTTCTAAGTGTCTGGCTAGAACAGTGCTCTCAGGGATGATCTTCAGTGGGCAGTATAATTTATTCTGGGGAGAAGACAGTCATTTGCCTAAAAAAAAAAGTGTACTGTGATCATCTGTCTTCGGATGTCATTGAGGGAGAGGAAGGGAACTTTAGAAATGCAGATCAAAATAGGTAGAAAATAACATATCATAAACATTGTTTTTTGAGAAGTAGCATAAAATTTAGTTGTTTTTCTTGAAGAAAGACAATTTTGTTTGCACTGGAAATATATTTGCTGATAGTTTCGCTTATACCAAATGGTGAATCATACATCTCTAGTCTTAATGGAGATGAGCTGGCTGTAAGCTGGTTAAACTATGCATGAAAAAACACAGTAGCACCTCTTTCTACCTGCTTGCTGTATGTAAAATAATCACTGTCAGCCTGATTCTGCTGTCACGAAAAATCTGTCAACTGAATTGACTGGCAGAGCATAAAACCTTTCACTTTAGCACACATCTTCCTCTAGCAGCTGTGAAAATGGTAGCTTTTTCCACTCTTCCTAATGTATATTAGTGCATTGTAGTGGAGAGCTGGGTTGAGTAAAGTAATATTTGCCTGTTACTACCAGATTCACAGAGGACATTAGGTAACTTTAACATGTTAAAATACTAGGTTTTGTGACAACTATAACACTTAAAATTTTCTTCTGTGTAAGATCCATGGTTTCTTGCACAGTATTAAGGACCAGAGCTTTGTGTGTTACGGTCTTGCTGAACACTAGGTCAGCAATGTGGGGATTCATGAAAGCTACTGTTATGCACCAGGATCCCTCCCTTCCTAGAGTCAGTGTAGGGAAGGGGAGGAGGTTCCTTTGTAAGGCCTTTCAGAGCACCTCAATTAGCCCAAATGCACTTGCTCCCTGTCAACCTAAGAGGACTGGCATCCTTTGTCTAAAGAAAGCTTTCATGAATCTTTCCTCAGGTCTTTATAATAAATGTTCAGTTTTGTCTATGAAGATGACACCATAGGAGGAAAAACAAAGTCTTGTTTGAAGTAATTCTTGTGATGTTTTTAAAAAAAACATAACAAAAACATTTCTAGCTACAAATTCCTATTTTACCTTTAAAGTTTGTATGAAAGTAGTGTTTAAAATGCAGCAGAAAATGAGAATATTTTGTAAACACTTTGTGAGTTGTGTTGATAAGAGATTATATATTGTAACAGTAAAATAAACTTTATTTTAGCAAATTTAAATTTGAGCTGTCATATTTCCATGCCATGCTCCCTATGAATGACAAATTTCAGTTAGAAGGTTGAATGTTGAAGGGTAGTTTAATACCAGAGTCTCCTGGAATGGAATGTCTGGGACTCTCATTTTAATGATGATTTCTGTGAGAAGTAGCTCAATAAAAATGTCAAGACAATTTTTCAACAGATACAGGAGAAATAACCCTGTGTAGTTACAGGAACCTTTTTTTTTTTTTTTTTTTTTTTTTTTGTCAATACGTACATCTCTTTGTCAAAGCCACCTCTAGATTATTTTCACTCATATTTAGGGCTGTTACCAAGTCCCCTATGAACCAGGTCTTTCTCTGCCACTCTGATCATCCTGGCTGTATGCAAGGCATGTGGCTCCTACCCTCCCTGCTGCTGCTTCCTGTTCCATTATCACTCCTGGCTTTCTTTTCTATGTATAGCTCTATGCTTAAAAAAAAAAAGTTAGCAGCATAGTCACGTTTTTACGTTGCAAATTCTATTGCAAATAGAAGCTTGAACTTCATGTCTACAGAAGGATTTATTTGCAAAATTTAACAGCTATCTAGAAGCTAATAGTTAATTCAAATTAATGTCATTCTGGGAGACTGCCGACTTGCACAGCCTTAAGATGACTGTGCTGCCACTGGCTCTGATGTCAGTGTCGGTTTCTGGTGGGTTTTCTCGTTTGGTTGGTTGCTTTTGCTTGCTTTTTTTTTGGCTTTTTTTTTTTCTTCAAAGAGAGGTTTTCTGTAGGGTAAATCACATGCCAGCTAAAATGCAGAGGGCAGAGACTTTCTCCTTCATTCTTAAAGTGGCTTAATGAGGAGTACTGAAGATCTGTTGCCCATGATATTTTGGTATGAATGCTTAGTGACCTCTTAATTCCCATTTGTTCACTTCTCTCTATTTCTTCCACACCTGCCTTCAGAAAACCTATTCTTAGCTGAACATCCTGCTTTTTCTTTCACCTTAAATCATACCCTGAAGGCACTGATGTTTTATCTGCTCTGCAGTACCTGCAGAACCCCCTGGGGCACATCAGCATGCAGCCAGGGTGACCTTTGGCTGTTGCCAAGGCTCATCTGTGGGCTCTGTGGTTTCCTACATAAAGATGATCAATCTGCTTGCTTTAAAATGTGCCAGTCTTCTTTCTGCTCTCCTGCTGCTGTTTTATTTCTGTTGGTCTCCTTTTAACCTTGGCTTTCCTCCAGTCACTTTTGGTCCTGATGATAGAAGAGCTTCTGTAACAACAGGTTGCCTATGGGATGACATCTGTACCCTCATGAGGAATGGGCCAGCTTCATACTCTGGAAGTGAGGGAAGGTGTGCTTGGACTTGTTCATTATTTTACAGAAGCTATCATTTCTTCACTTGATGAAATAATTCTGGTTTTATTTTCTGATTACCTACTTAGCAATGTTACAACTAACCAGATCCTAATTAAATACTACTTGTGCTGCAGCATAATTCCAAATTGCTTTACAGATTGCTAATTCCCAGCAAGAGGAGATGGTGAGCCCTACTGTCAAGAGTTCTTATAAATGCAGAATCGAGCTACCACCAAGTCATGAGCATTGAGTCATGTCAGTGGTTGTTTTGTGTTTAATACAGATTAATGTAGTAAGAAGATAAAGTTCAAGAGACTAGTGAAATGTGCAGCCGAGCCCTCTAAATGGAGGGGCGCTGCGGTGGCAATGTACAGCTGTTGCTTATGTTCCGAACACCAATGTTGTACCCAGCCTTGACCTGCAGTGCCACCAGACTGTGGCATAGGTGAGCCAGGAGAACCCTTAACACTTATTTCCATAGAGATGAAACAACCAATCAGTTTTACTGAACAGTCATTCAAGCTTGTCTAATACTAGTCTGTGTTGAATTCCTTTTCAGGGACCCATCAGGCATTTATGTGCAGTGATTTATGTTAATGCATGTTAACAGTTGCTAACAAATTAAAATTATATCCTTGGCATTTCTGTTTTCACTATGAAATTTGTGCTCCATACAAATCAAAAACAGAGGAGAATTGCTTCAGCAGAGAGAGCACCGATTAAAGGAGACATAGGAGATTTTATGTATTGTATCTCTTTCTCTGAAAAGGAGATGGTCAGATTGTCCACATGAATCTTCTAGTATGCTATGTGCTCAATAGAGTGCACCAGGTGCCAGCCTGAATGTTTTGGCACTTCAGAATATACTTGTTCTGTGTGATAGATATTTGCTGAGAGATGGGGAGAATGTTGCAAATGGTGCATTCTTGTCATTTTTGCTTTTTATTTATTATTTCTACCTTCTTTTGTTCTGTGGCCATAACTAGTTCAGCACAAAGAGAAGAAGCAAGGGTATCATAAGTTGAATTTTACTCATGTCATCTTGTAAGAGACCCTTGCTGAATGACTCAACAGGTACTTATATTTGCGAAGGTTTCAGAAAGTTGCCATAGATAGAGGTTTAATCAATTGGAACAGGTCCAATTTTACTGGTTTTGAGAGAGAAATGGTCATGTCATCTGAGGCGAAATGCAACACTGATTGGCTACCCTGCGACTGCAAAATCCTTGCTGGGGCTGTATCACCAGCTTTACAGGGTTTTGATTTAGTATAACAACAATATGTATTTGTGTCAAAGCAGCAGCAGTCTGCAAGAGAAATATTTTTCCAAAGTGGAAAAGAGAGATTTGTATTTTCTAACTGCATGGTGAAATAGTCTCTTTGGAAATGAAATCTTAAAATGTCTGTTTTCTTCCAAGGGAAATGTTAACAGTAGAAAAGTGGGTGGTGAGGACTTGGCAAAGATGGAGAAAAATAGTGTATTCCTGGAAGAGCTGCTTTGGAGCTCTTTTCCTGTGGCGCTGGGAGGCAACCAGTCATTCCAAGATTACCACAATGTGCTTGGAGCACGCTGCCTGTGGCCTGCTTGTCTGTAGCTGGTGCTAACAGAAGTGTCTGTGTTAAACGGTGGACCAGGGTGTCCTTTTCTTCGTACACCTGGGACTGAAAGGTAAGAACTCTTCAGGTGAGAAGCCTAACACCCCTCACAAGAACGCAGTCTCCTCTTTTTTTCCTCATGGGACAAGAGAAAACATGGTGGTGATAAAAGAGCAGATTGATTGTGTGCCCCAGCGTACAGAACAGGAGTGGCAGTGGTCTTCCTATGTGTGAGCGGGTCAGCTGAACACAGGGGGCCCTGAGTTCTCTTTTCAGCTCTGTCCTTGACTTGCTGTCTGACCTTGAGCTGAGTTCTTCGCTTCTCAGCCCTCTGTCTAGAGCAATAATTTCTGCAAAGTGCTGTGTGAGTAAACCCTGTGCTGCTGCTGGGTGTGTGAGGGCAGACAATTAGCAGACTACTGTTGAGATCCCCTTTGTGAATGTGGGTGGGACAGGACTTTAAACAGTTTAAACTGTTTAAACACTACCAGGTACCAAAGCAAGAAAGCGTGTTTCTTTTGAAGACTTTTAATTGTTTAAAATCTTGCCATCTGGGCTGAATGTGTTGTGTTGCAGTTCATTCTGAATGCAAGTGGATTGGTTTAGTCCTCCATAAAGAATTTCAACCGAAAGGATTCAACTGGTCTTAAGAAACAAGTAGTTGGTGAACAGTTAAAATAAAAAATATTAATTAAATAAAAATTTGTTTCATTATGGAGTGAGTTTGTTGTGATTTTTTTTCTTTTGCAGCTTTGTCTTTGTTGCAAATGAGCTCATATTGAAGCTTGCCTTGGTGTTGAGGCATTCATAATCTCTGTCCTCTGCATGGGCTTTCTGGTGTTTAGTAAGAGAAGCTGAACTTCACCATCAGTTAGTGTATTTCACCTCTGCACCTGATCGTGTGTAACCTGGAGGAGTTTGGTATCTTTGAGACATTCAGCTTTCTCAAATGTGGCTGAAGTTAAGCTGATGAGCATAAAAAATGACTGGGGAAGGGTTTAGGGGGACATTCAGTCACAGTATGATCTTGTAATCCTTGCTTCCTTAAAAATCTAGCTTGAATATTTTTGGCTTGCTGAAATATCTTGTCTTGCTTCAGGCATTATTATTCATTCAGTTTTCAGGCCTTTTTGCTAGACTAGGATTTGCTAATGAGGTGTCTTGTGTCTGGGGCTTGCAGGTTTTTTGCATTTCCATTGAAAAATTGCTTAGGCTTAATGATGTTCTAAGTCTTAGTGCAAACTGTGTTTTTCAGTCTGACCTCAGCTTTTCCAAATGACATCTCCAAACAGCTTGTTCTTACAGCTTGTTCTTCAGTCTGTGCATGCACACCGTCTCAGAGAAGAACTGTGTGTGTCAGAGCATTCACACGGCTGCTCTGGGCACAGGGGAGCCGGGAGCTCGTGTCTCCTGGGCTCTCTGGGGTGCAAGCAGCCAGGAGCTGCCTCTGTTCAAAGCCAAAGGAGCTGAGCTGGTGCTGCTGCAATAGCAACAGACTCTGGTGCCTGTTTCAGAACTGATGCTCACAGCACCCTGCGAGCTTTGCCACCCATCTATGAGCAGTGAGTGGATGTGTGCCTGGGGCTCTGGAATTGTGCTCTGAAATTTTCTGGGTACTTCCCTTCCTTCTAAGCAGGTGTGTCTGTGCTTAGCATGAACACTGCTCCCTCTTGGTGTTGCAGTGGCCTCAGCCAAGCTCCAGCAGAGTGGTCAGTGCTGGGCAGCAGTGTCTACGGTACATCCCGCTTTAACAAGGTTATGATAATTTGTTGCAGAGTTGCAGGTTACTCACTGGCTTGGCTTGGTTTGGTTTTTGATGAAGACCCCTGCATAAGCTGTAGGAGTGTGTAGCAGACCCCAGCTCTGCAGCCCTTCTGGTTCAGCTGGCACCTGCTGGGGGAGAACAGGGTTGATGAGCATTCTCTCTCCCCACCCCAAGCAGTGCCCTGTTGGCATGTTATGCTGCATTTGCCAAGTGATTCTTACTCCCCTATGCCTGCAAAGACTTTGAATGAGCTGGCATTGCTCATGCTACTTTGATATAAACTTGGCTTTAAAGTGTCAGACCCCACTGACTTGAACACTTGATCATTCAGATGCATTTGTTTGACTGCTGGTGTTAGGGCTCTGTGGAGGTCACTCACTGGAGGAAGAAGGTATTCTCCTTGAGGAGGTCTCTATGCTAAGAGCTGGCAAGGAGAGAGCTGGATGGATCCAGCCAAAGGTGCTGGAAGAGATTTTGCTCTAAATTCTCTATTGATTTCTTCTTACTGAATGACAGGGTTCTTCCTCGGTCTGGAAGAGATGTTTGCATTCCTGCCAAAGGAAAATGTTTGGGTTTTTTCCTTTGGCTGATTTTTCTTTGGCTTACTCTTTAATGAATTCCAGCATCTGGACAAGCATGATTAAGCAAAATTTCTCTGTGTGCAGCAACTCTCTCTGTTTTTAAGGAGCTGTACATCTCAGCATAGACAGTTGTTGCAGGAACCTCCAGCAGAGCTGTAGGACCTTTGGTTCCAAGCATCATGATGAGAACAAGGCTCTTCCATAACTGGAGCAGCAAGAGCATGGCTTAGGTCCACCCCAGCTGACATCACAGACTGCATGGACTGTCTTATCTCACCGATGTGACAACAAAACGAGTAGAGCCTGGCAGCCCCAAAGCACAGCTGCATGGTGCATAGGCCAGCATCTCATTCAGAGAAAAAAAGAACCAGCCAGCCCTGTGGCATGAGTTTGCACCCCTGTGTGGAGACTGGCGTTCTCCCCAGCATAAAGATGAAGGCAATGCAGCATCAGAGAGAAATGGCTGCTCTCTGCTTCTTCCTGAGATGAGGGTGCAGTCTTTGTTTGCAGCTGTCTTTTGTCTGGGAGGTCAGGGTTCTGCAGAAGTATAAATCTTTAAGCATCTGCAGTGTGACTCACTCCTTTCCTCTGGCAGCTTTGGTGTTTAACCCAGTAAGAAAGATGGGGCCACAAAGGAGGATGTGTTGCCCTGTTCCAGCATAGTGGTTTCTGTAGAAGCCTTCTGGTGCATATAAGCAGGCAGGTGAAAGGAGTCACCCTGAAGAAGATAGCAATAGAAAAGGAGGCCTGGATGAAGATAGCCAGAGGTAAGTGTTAGTAACATGCTGAGCCAGGCTTCTCCCTCTCTGCTGTCTTTATTCTTCCCCTACAGATGAGGAAAGTGTGGTCATGGCCTCCCCTAAGGTAAGGAGGAGCTCATCCTTCTCACTCACTGCTGGCAGCCACCTGGCACCCACGGGAGTTGAGCAGATGGGGCCCCTGATGGACATTAAGCAGTCCCTTCTCTGATCCTGCAGCTGAAATGGGCTGAGCCCCCGGAAATGCCTGGAACAAGCTGTCCCCAGGGTCTGTGTCTGCACTGGACTGCCGGGGTCCCACAGCACAGGCATTGTGGCCAGAGGCTGGGCATGGGTAGCTGAGAGGCTGCTGCAGAGCTGGGGGCAGCCCTGGCCCTTCTTGGGAGCTCTTTCCTTGCTGCATGGCACCTGTGATTGGGCTTTGTCCTTCAGGAAAACTGTGTGTGTCCCTCCTGCAAGGGCTCTCACTCACTCTCAGTCCTGGGAGAACAGTTGTGAGGTTGGTCAATTGCTTGCTGCTATCAGAGTAACTAGAGCTTGGTACCTCAGGTCCTGTAAGATCATAGGAACAGAGCCCAGCAGAGGGGCTGTCAGAACCATAAAGTAACGTAAAATCCAGACTGGTCTTTTCTGGAGTATCCTAAATGCCCCAGGTCCTTTCCCTGCCTGCTGCCCCTCTGTCACCTCCAGAGCTTAACACCATGAGACAGATCCAAAAAACACTGTAGAGCTTCAGAAACGCAGGAAATCTCTCGAGCCAGCCCTTGCAAAGCAGCTGGTTTCCAAAATAGCATCTCATCCTCCTCCACTTCTCCATGACTGCATCCCCTCCCTATGGCTATCACTGAAGTCAAATTCCTACCTTTGTTGCTAGCATCCAGCCAGCTGAGCAAGTGTGACTTTTGCTGGGTGTAAAGGACAGGTCAGGCTGTTTATACTCAAGAGACAGAAAGAAAGCAGCGCTGGGTGGTATTTGAGATTCAGAATATATTACATTAAGTGCAGTCACATCTGCCTTTTATTTCCCATGTGGTTTGGGAGAAATGCTGTGTGTTCACATTTCCTAACTGACAGCTGAGCCAGGAAGTATTTGGAGGTTGGTTGATCCTTCCTTTATGTGCCAGTGTCTTGGATTTAACCTTGCAGGTGCTGCCCACCACTTCCTCTACTCCCCCTCCCCAAGCTTGGCCTAGGTGCCCCCAATTGCCCTGCATTGTTTTGCTGGGGGCTGCTGGTGGGATGCACAGCCCAAGCCTTGCCCTGAGCCCCCTCCCCTGCCTCCAAAAGGTGTACCTTGCTTTGCCCGCCCTCGGAGTTACCCGCCTTGAGCCTGCATCCACCCCATGATGAGTGGCCACACCAGGGCATTGTCCCCAAGGTTATCTGTATGGCAGGGTCAAGGGAAGTGGCCATGCTGCTCCTGGCCTACAGTGCTAGTGGAGAAGCCTGTGACTGTCACACCGTGTCCCTGGGGCTCTGGGGCAGATTGCCGTGACATGGTGTGACAAGGCAGGAGTGGGAAGGCAATAGGACAACGTGCTGTCAGCAAGGACACCCAGCCAGGAGCCTGCTATCAGTGGGACCAGCCTTGCCTTGCAGCCCCAGCAGCAGAGTTTGGCAGCCACACCCCAACACCAAGCTCTTTGCGGGGGGCCAGAGAGACTGCTGGGGGCCAAAATGGCTGTGGGCCAGACACCCAGGTGTGTTCATGAGGTGAAGCAGCAGCAAAAACAACAAAACAGCTTGGTTTGATCCACATAACTATTTCTTTCTTTTTAATTATTAATTTGTGCCTTACCATAGAAGAGGAAAGAGTGCAAGCAATTTGCTGGTTCCAGGAACTACTCAGGTACCACCAGGAGGGCAATAAGGCCTCGTGATGATAACCTTGCCAGGGCACTGACACACAACACACGCACATGTAGAGTCTCCAGCTCTTGCAAAAGCGATCATTGGCAACTTTAAGGCATTGAAGGAAACCTATGGTTGTAAATCCTATATCAAATTTGGCACATGTTAGAAGAGTTAGAGCAGAGACGAGGACGCTTTGTGGGCTGGTGTTTGCAAATCCTGCAGCTTCCCAGTGCCAGCTGGGGCACAATGCTGAGGTGAGCGCAAGTCACACATATGACTGTGCAAACAAACAAGGAGCCATGCAGACCCCAACATTTCGGAGCCAGCAACACCAGACGAGGTGCTGTGCCCCTTGGTGTGGTGGTTGATGCCTCCACCTCTGATGCATTGGTTCCCTGCCCTGCATTTGCTGCTAGCAAGCCCCGTGTGCCTGGCTGCATTAATGCTGATGAAAACCAGAGTAGTCACGACAAAAAAACCCCAAAACATTCCTTATATTTTAAAATGTAAGTGGCTCATAGACCAGATGTGAGGTGTGGTTACAGTCCAGTATGGCTATTTCTGTGCTCCTGGATTTAAAAGTGGATGGCTACGGCTTGAGGAGTGGGGAAATGTTTAGCTCTATGTGGACTTGGATAGTAGATGAAGGTCTGTATCCTTGAAACTACTTAAGAGTATACGTGTTATCTCCCTTGCCCTCCCTCCCCAGAGTGCTGGCTCAGCAGCAGTCCCAGCCAGCTCCCCCTCGCCTGCCACTGGAGGAGGGAGGGATGGTGGGTGCTACGAGTCCACTGTGCCACCACGACAATGACCAACATGCATCTATCTACCTGCCCATGCCTCTGCCCCATTTAAAAGGGAGCAGTGTGCCAAGCTCGGCCTCCACATGGTGGGACCCATGAGGAAGCTGCCTCCAGGTCTGTGTCCCCAGGGAGTTATGTGTTTCTAAGAGGGAGCTTCCTGCGAGCCCAGCATGTCTTGGTGCCTAGAGGGGCAATTTAAAGGCCGAGTGGAGACTGTTCCCCCTCAAATGCAAAATAGACAAGGTCTGGATAGTTACATTTTTGCATTTGCAAAGATTCCTTCATTCAGATTTAATCTCCCTCTTTTCTTGGCAGAGGTTATGGTCCCCTCAATCATCTCAGCCCTGCTGCATGATATTTTAGAGGTCACTGTAATAACCTCTCCTTGCTCTTCCTCCTTGAAGGAACCAAAGCCTCTTGGCTGGAAGGAGTAAGTGGGGTTGGAGACAGGATTGAGTGTGGAAAGGCTGGTGCTTCCCATGTTGAAGAGGGTCTCCTCTCCCTCTAGCAGCTTCCTGCAAGCACATCACAAGGGAAAAGGTTAGTCTGCGAACATCTCACATGAAATATCTGCAAAGCTTGAGGGCATGCCGTGACCTGAGAGCAAGTCTGAGCACTCCAGGCCATCACCCCAGCCTGCACTGGACACTGGGTCAGATCACATTACATGATGAAACTGGTGCAAAATCATGTTTTGGTCAATCATTTCTGGAGCATTTGCAATATGGGGTACATGAGATCACCTCCCTCTTCTCCCTCCAGAAACACCAGGAAAATAAAACTCTCCAACTAGAGAGACTCTGCCTTTAGCATCTACTTTGACTTTGCAAGAGAGCCAAGTTTCCAACCCATCTCCATTAAAAACCACTGCTTTTGGGACAGCTGGAGGACATGATTCACAGCTGCTAGATCAAAGCATGATATGGAGCCATGGCTGCTCCCCAGGCAAAGGCATGGCAAGCCCAGGTAAGGGAGATGAGCAACAGGATTGGGCTTGGAAGGTGGCCAGGAAGAGTAGGGTCAGAGCAGCCTTACCTGTAGGCAGCTATCTCGATATCAAGGGCCATCTTGACATTAAGCAGATCTTGGTACTCCCTCAAGTGCTGAGCCATCTCATTTTTGGTGTTTCGCAGGTCATCCTCCAGCTGCCCAATGGTGTCCTGCAAAGGCAAGGGTGCTCAGGGCCATGTTTCAGAGCAGGGACTTCTCCCATAGGTTTTCTGCTCTGCCCATTGCAGAGACAGGGAAGCTGTAATGGGCAGTTAGTCCAAAATAGCACATCCCACCAGGAGCTTGGGACCATGAAGTATTATGCTAATGGGGATGAAGAAGCAGGCAGAGCACAGGGCATGGCTTATGAGTGTGAGCAGTGGGAGGAGCCTTTAAACATTGATGGACTTCCATAGTTTCCCATCCGCAGCAGGGTCCGTGAGACAGGAGGGCAAATAGCATGTTGGTGGAGCCCTCAGTCCTGCGGGGGTCAAGGCAGGCTGCTCTAGAGGGATGAGAAGAGCTGCTGGGGAAGGATAGGAAGTTTTGGGCTTAAACTTCATCAGAGTAGGGGCAGTGGCTCAGCGGGACAAGGAGAGAGCACCCAGCACTGCAGTAGCCCACAGCTGGAGCAGGTGCCTGGAGAAGGGCTGCACTCTGCATCTGGGGGGCTTAAGAGGGGTTGGGACACACATCCAAGTGGTGCAAGGAGAGGTGATGCTGCCAGGGCAGGATGGAAGAGCTGGGTCTAGGAGAAGTCCAACACCTTGCCTAGAAAATGCCTCGGAGTCCCAGGCTGGGGGTTCTGAATGCAGGGATCTGGGGAGGTTACAGAGTCAGGGGCCTGCCCTGCAAGAGCCAGGGTGCTCAGCTGGACAACAATGTCCTTCTAGCATCCTTCTCATCAGCTTTGCCCTGCCATGGATGCTACATCCAGTTAGTTCTACCTGCAATGTGGAAGAGTTCGAGGCCAGATCTCCTGCTGACAAAGGGAACTAATCTTTTTTTTCCTTTTTGGTTTTTTGTCTGAAAACAAGCAGCCTGGTTTTCTCCCACATGCATTCAGGTATCAGCAGCAGCCTGAAAGCACTGAAACATGTGCCTATAGGGATCTTCCCAATCAGATGGCTTCCCACTGCCATCCACCCCACTGTGCCACCAGAGGAGCGTGATTTGGAGCAGGAATGAGTAAGCAGTTTGCATCTAAGTAACAGTGCAGCCCTGCCTGCAGAGCCCTGCAATGGCCACTGCTCATGTTTGTTCTCCTGCACCCCCTTCTGCAGCTGGGCTTTTGTGATTGCTTCCAGCTCCTCTGTTCTAGCGAATGAGCTTTGTCCTGCCACATCGTCCCCATCCTCTCCCTGTCCTCATTTCCATCCTGTCCCCTCCTTCGTGTCCTGCATAACCTTCCTTGTGCACAGTGCAGAGACAGCCATGAGACATGGAGCTGCCCAAGAAGCAGGGATCTATGCTGAGCCTGAAGCAGTGAGCCCAGCCTCAACAGAGACCCTTGAAGAAGCAGTGTCAGCTCATCCTGAATGCAGCATGAGACATCTCACAGTCAAGTTAGCTGGACACATCCCACCTTGCAGGACATTTACGGGCCATCCTTGGCATCTCTGCCTTGACCTGTGCTGCCCTGGCCATCTCCCACAGCAAGAGAGCTGCATGTAGCTGTGCCTCTGAAGTGGGACTGGGCAATAGGAAAGCATTGAAGGAGACCATTGGAGCATCAACTGAAAAGCCCCAGGACGTGCATGGATGCTGCTGCAGTAGGGATTAAAATCTCTGCTGTGATGCAGCCAGACTGCTGCTGCACCAAGCCATGACAGGAGGAAGGGACTCAGGGTGACCCTACCTTGGGACAGCCCCACTCGTGCTGCTTTAACCCTCTGTGCCTTCAGCACCCTTCCCTCTGCCTGCAGTCCACATGAACAATATGCTCTGTGAAAACGAGTTATCCTTGTTACCCTGTTTGTACCTCCCTTCCACACCCCAGCCCTACCAGCTGGTTGAATAAAACCCCCTCCCCACACCATTGCAAACTTGTCCCCTAATGGAAAGCTCTCACATACTTGTTCAGATTTGGCCAAATAGCCTACACATATAGAGGCATGTCCCTGCTTTAGCTGTCTATAGGAACACTTTAAAAGCTCAAACAATAGGAACATTCTCTTTTAAGACAGACTTCCATCCTTTTCCACTGGTCATAGCCAGGGAAATTATTTAGCTGCTACACATGCACATTGCTCAAAAGACTCCTAAGTATTACCACACTTAAAGCAGATCCTGAGGGTCATGTAGGAAAACACTGCTGTGCTGTCACTAAAGCCATTTCAATTATGTTGCCGTTCAATCCAGTCATATTACTATTTTTTTCCCAATTAACAGGTTCTTCCCAGAATCCCTCTTTTCACATGGCATCAAGACCATTTAAGAAGATTACTGTGTGTAACTCTTTCACCCAATACGGGGAACATGTATATTGCCCATTTCCACAATGTTTGTTGAAGAACACCTCAACTGTTCAGGAAGACTGCAGGTGGCTTGGGGCTAGAGAGATTGGAGGTAGAGAGCCTGGCAAAATTTGGTCTTGAAAATTACAAGGCATTACTTGGGTGTGAAATACAACATCCCTCAGGTATGATGTAAGGCAGTTGTTTCAGTATTTAGAAGGAAATGGCTTGATTTAGAAACCACAAATTTAATAGCCATGTAACAGAACAATCTCAGGATTTATTTTATTATAAATCATGAATGTTTCCCTGTAGCAAGAAAATGTGGTAATACTGTGGTAATGGAATAAGAGATAGGAAGTGCTCAGTTTCTGCCTCACATCAGTCTTTCCACAGACATAAGAGATGATGGGATCTGGCTGCAAATTCAGTCTTTATGGCTGCAGAGCTCAAATTTCTGCAGTGCTGGTGCCAAGAGCCAGGCCCGAGGACAAGGGGCCAAGCCTGAGCTTCGAGGAATTACCCACAATGAGAACATGTGGGCAGTTTTGGAGCTGACCCTTAAAGAATAGGGCAGGGATGGGGAGATGCCCCAAAGAGCACTGTCATGTGCAAGGCTGTCCCCTTCGGGAAGGAAGGGTTGGAGGGAGAATGAAGGCTGTAGGTCATGCCCTGGTGAGGCAGGTTCTGTTGTTCAGGGCAGAGAGGCCCTGTACCAGGGTGGGAGGAAGGCTGCAGGGGTGCCTGGTGCTGCGTAATGCTGCGGGGGCACTGCCCCTGCATGGGTGGGCATTGCACAAGGCAAGAGGGGGTTGGTGCTGTGTAGTGCTGGTGTCTGTATGTGGGTTTTGCACGCAGTGCAGCACAGCAGGGGACAGCGGGGACACTGGGTGCTGCATCGTGCGGGGGGCATTGCACTGGGCCGGGGTGTCCAGAGCTGCACAGAACAGCAGGAGGGGCTGCTGCAGAGGATGGAGCTGCGCTGTAGGATTCTGCATGCAGAGGAGATGCTCAGCGCCACAAGGGTCCCGGGGGAGGGGAGTGCTGGGTCGGAGGTGCCGGTGCTGCACGGCTCCGGGGGGATTGAGTGGGATGAAGATGCCCGGTGTTGCACAGTACTGGGAAAGGATGCTGGGATGGTGGTGCCGAGCGGTGGGGTAGACTGCCCGGGAGGAGGATGCTCGGTGCCGCACAGTACCGAGCGCCGATGCCGAGCTGCCCGGCGCTGCCCGGAGCCGGCGACCCTGCGCGGGGAGGGGTCGGTGACGGTTCCCGGCGCCGCCCAGCTCACCTGTAGGCCGGCGGCCTCGGCGCTGTGCCGCTCCTCCAGCTCTTGCAGCTGCCTCTCCAGGGACTGGTGGGCGCCGCGCAGGCTCTCCATCTCCGCCAGACGGGCCTGGAGCTGGCGGCGGCACTCGCCGGCCTCCCGACGGCTGGCGCGGACGGCCTCCTGGCTGCGGGCCGCCCGCTCGTGGAGGCGGGCGCAGCGGGCGCGGTACCAGTCCTCGGCCGCCTGCAGGTTGCGGGCCGCCAGCGCCTCGTACTGGGCCCGTAGCTCC
>VYZX01017277.1:352629-463552 GCA_013401335.1 Brachypteracias leptosomus | reverse complement strand
CCCCCCGGACGGGGCGCGGGTTCCCGGGAGCCCCTGTTGCCTCCCTATCCTATCCCAAGCTGGGCGGCCCCCATGTTACCGCAGCCCATCCCGTACCGGCCGCCTCTCCCGTCCCGGGTAGGATGAACCCCCGAGCCTTTCCCCCTCCCCACCGCGCCTCGAGGCAGCCCCCTCCACAGCTGCGGGCGGGCTGCTCCCCGGAGCTGCCCCCTTCCCCGGGGCAGGGTGGCTGCTTGCCTGCCGCCCCTTCTGCCGTCCGAGGTGCAGGGTGAGAAGGAGAAGGAGCCCTCAGAAAAGTGTTTCTGAGGTTCGGGGCCAGCACCCTCTGTGTTCGTTTCCGCCTTCTGTCCCACGTGGACCGAAGGGTCCCGACGGCACCTTCCAGCTCGCAGCTTCGCCCCGGGGTAGCCGCCACTCCGGCTGGAGAGGTGGGTAGGGGCGATCCTTTTTGCTGACGAAAGAGTGCCTGATCCCGCCGCTGGGCTGGACACTTCCCGGACAGCCTTGCATCAGGGCGAGGGTTCATTGTCACTGCTCTGTTTCGTTAGAGTTGCTCTTGGAAATCCCTATATCAGGCTTGAGCTGATAACCTAGAGACAGGAGCGAGGCACCAAATAAATAATAATAAAAAAAACAACGCAGAACTACTTTGCTCATATTTTGCTCATGCTTTTTTTTTTCTCATTCCTTCATTTTGCGCCAAAAATAATGTTGCAAAATGCATGATGGAAACAAACCTACACTGGTTTCTGATAGACTAGATGACTTAATAGGGCAGCACTGTTTCTTGTAGCACAGGCAATTTTAAAAATTCCTGGAACTGCTAAGATTATGAAACCCTGAAGTTTATTCCCTTGCTAGTGTTTCTAAAGGCTGCCAAGCTGGATACTAAGGATCCTCTCTGACGTGGTCTTGAGAACATTTCTCCCAAGGCATAATCATTTATGCTTTAAAAGATTTGGGGGTTTTTTTTAGCTCTGGAAAATTTACCATCTGAGCCTCAAAGATTGTAAAATGCTTTCTAAGTAGTCACTTAGAAATGTCGCCTTTTCACCTATCCAAATGGTCCCCTGTGTCAGTTTAAAATAATATATTGTGCTGGCTGGAATGTATTGTATTGATCCATATACCTGTTTGTCACTAGTGAGTAAATCGAAAATATGAACATCTGCAAGTCCTTTTAGATGCTACCTAGTTTTATTGAAAACCTGAAACAAAACTGGAAACTACATTTTGATCTTCAGTTCATATGCTGAGTTTGTAGTTCTTGCAGTGAGGAAAAAATGCTGGTGTTTTACTTGCAAACCATCAGCCTAGCTCTGTAAGTCTGTCAGTTCTTGTCAGCCCCTGTCAACCTAAACATATTTTAGAGTAGAACTGCCATTTAAAATAAGCTATTGCCATCAGTCCAGAGTCCAAAAGATCATTCAGGAGTTTGCTGGTTTGATTAACAGCAGTTGGAGTTTGTTCAAGCATAGACGTAGTTTCATTATATAGTACAATACAACCTTTACTCTGTATAGCGTCATTCAAACGAATTGTATGGCAAAATGCACCACTGAGTTACATTTAAAATGCTCCATTGAGTTAAGTACAATTGCAGAGATAAATGGGGAGAAAAATTGTAAGAATAGGAGAAATGTTTTCAGCTGAGGTTTGAAATTAACAGCCTGCTAGTATATTTGCATTGGTAGCATTAGTGTTACGCGCTGTTTCTGGGATATACTCTAGCAAAGATCAGGTGCAAGCTGACATTTTCCCAGGCAAATTTCCAGTTTGTAGGCAATTTATAATAATAATAACAACAGTAATCCCCCCCTGAATAGTTACTCCTTGTCATGTTTGATTCCTGATATAGCTTGAATTGAAAGTTAATAGATCCTTCCTAAAATCACTAGAAATATTTATCCTAGACTTTTTTTAACTTCTAGGGCAATGTTTGGTTTTCAAAAAACAGAAACCTTATTGTGGTGTTTGCTGGTAAACACTGCAGTGTTGTGCTCTGGGGTAACATTGAAAGGAGTGTTTTATTTCCTTTAAAAATATACAAATATATTATTTTGGGGTCTAAAGTAAAAGGAAAGCAAGCTATTAAAATACAGTATTTAACCGATGCTTATTGAAAAAGCAGATATGTTTATTTACTCACATCATACCTGTTATTTGCAGTCCAGCTTAATAAAATAATGCTTCAGTTAAAATCGGATAGATGAGTGTTTAGTTTGCAGTGTGAGCCGTTATCTGGGATGGCCCCGGGCTGGCTGCGGAGCAGGTTTGTGGTGCTCCAGGTCAAACTGAGCTGATCTGCAACCTTTGAGTCCTACAGGAATTGTAGATACTGACCGACAAGGAGGTGCGGGAAGAAGGGCTGACTGCAGCTCTGCCCTGGGAATCTTGGGTAAGAGGCAGAAGCGGGGCCATGCAGTCGCACTCAGCAAACCCCTCCTTTTGTAGGAATTTGAAGTTAGGGTGTGCTGTGGGATCTGGGTGGCCCAGCACCACGCAACTTGCCGTGACTCAGCCACTGGTGAAAATCCTACAGAGATCTGTGGTGACCTAAAGTAACTTTACTATGTAGAAGCTGCTTGGCCAGGGGAAGGTGGATTAATGGGCCCCAGCCAGACTGCAGTGGAAAGTTGTCATAGGAACTGGCTTGCTGTTTGGCAGGGCTGTGCCTTGTCTTCACTCCTTTAAAAGAACACCTCTGTAATTAATCGCCTCAGGATAAGAAATACTAGTGTGCCATCCAGCGTAACCCCATGGAGGGAACAAGGCGCTTCGGCTCTACCCCGAGGGAAACTGAGGGCAGCACTGTAAGTCAGCAGGGGACAGCCTGAGTGATGTACCTTGGGATGAGTTCACAGTGCCTGCTCTACACCGTGTCCTTGCCTCGGGGTGGCTCACGGACGCTTGGTGTCCTGACATAAAACAGCTGTGGCTTCTTTAGCGGTGAGAATAATAGGACAGAAAACTGAACAGAATGTGCCCAGGAGTGGAAGCCTTGTCTTGCTCTTTGGGATGTGTATGGGAAGAGATACGTTATCCAGTCAGCACATGAGAATTCTTCACTTATTGTCTGTACTGTGTTGACTTTTAAAAATTACATTTATAGTGCCAGCAGCACAAATACTATTTGAAATGACCACAGTCTGAGTCTTTAAAAGTTGGCTATTCTGTGCTGAAGCAGATGTTATTCTTTCAGCATCTCCAAAGTGCACATTCATATAAATATTTCCTATTGTAAAATGTCTGGTTTGCGCTACTGAAGAAATTATTATTATGTGTCATGGTTATGATGCTCATAGCAATGAGCTGTATTTTGCTTTTTAATCATTATGACTCCTTAACTGGAATGGTTCCTAAAACCTTGGACTGTGTACTCTACAGAGAGAGCATGTATAACATGAATCTGCTCTATTAACACAACCACAGAGAGAATCCAGCATGTACAATAAATAGAACTTAATGTACAGTAAATAGACCTTAAGCAACATCTGGAAAAAAATGTGTAGAAATTTAAGGTAGCCGCTGTAAGCAATTAATAATCTAAACCTGCCCGCATAAGGGTAGTCATTAAGTCTCAGGCATGTGTTTGCAGGGCTAAAAGGGTGCTTGGGAGACTTGCCTGTATGAAGCCACATTAGGAGAAATACATTTTTTGTATGGCAGAATAAGATCAAGAAGGGAGCCTGAGTAATTCAGCCTAAAAAACTCCCAGCAGTCTGTGTTGAGTCTGACTGCTACCTGAGTGTTTTAACAGTGTGTGCACCTTACTATAAGGTTAAAAGCAGATTTGCTCTTACTTTCCAAACATTTGGATTCCCAAACGTAGGAGCAGTGGATGGCTGTGTGCCAGCCCTCTCAGTCCTGTCACTTTTTCTAGTCTGGTACAGGATGGTAGAGACTAAATGTGTTGCCTGCTGTGACCTTAGCTTATCATCCTCTGGGCATGAATACCTGCTGTGGGATTTTCCAGCATAGCCAGCCCTTTTTTGGTAGTTTCATTAGAGATAAAGTTCTGACTAAACTGAGGAGGCTGGAAACCCTACTGTGATTATCTGCGTGCTACCTTCTCTTATCACGTAAGCAAGAAAACAAGTGTGTTCTTACCCTATGCATCATACCAGTTAAAACTGCTTTAAATTCTGGAAAGATGTGAGCCCATTAAATGTGGAGAGCAGGAGTCACAGTAATGAGATACCTACAGAAATGGTGCTGAGGCTTGAGCAACTTGTTTGTTTCTCTTTTGAAATTAAAGGATGTGTGGGCAGAGCTTCTGTAGGTGGATGGAGCAAAAAAGGGAGGTCCAAGGAGATGTGGTTCTTTTGAGATTTGAAGGTGGCTCCAAAGTGTGAGAGCAAAGTACTCTAGTACTGCTCGTGTTGTACCCATCCTGTAGATAAGATGACAGTTATGGTCTCCAAAACTACCGTTCTGCCTCTTTTCACCACAAGCGATTTATTCAAAAACAAAAGTTCCTTGAAGTCATTCTTTGGTCCCAACTGAGCTTAATTTAATTGTAGTGTATTCACAGCTCCCAGCTGCCTTCCAGATATTTTCAAAGACTTACTATTTTGCATATATACTTACTACAAGATTATCATTTAACCTTGCTTGGCACGATTGGTTCAGAGGAAAGGGTAAACCATTTCCTGTACAGGTTTCTGCAGGAGGTTCTGAAGTAGAGTGGTTTTCCACTGTTTACTTAAGAGCAGGCCTTTGGATTAGCTGGCATTGACCCAGGCCTTGTAGTTCTGCCTGTTAACATTGACATGATACACAAAACACTTACAAGATACATTCTTGCTAGGTTTTCAGGAAGCAAATTCTTGCTGAACCCTCCAGGAAGGTACATTTCCACAAAATACTTTCCAGCCAAGGTGGTCCGGTTTTGGCAGCTGTGATGGCCGGATCTGGATTATGGGACCTTCTGGGTGGGTTGCCCCTCTGCTGTGCGAGCTGCTGCCTTTCCCTGGCAGCAGCTGCTGCACTGCTGTGGTAGCAACAGCTGCATCCCAGCTGTGCACGCTGGGCTCAGGAGGAAGCGTTTAGCAATGCGTGCTGCTGAAAGCAGTATTCCTTGTCTCCTTTAGAGAAAGGCAGCTGTGGGTGGGAAGCAGCTCACACTTTACTGTTTGGACCATGCTCCTCTTGGCATTTGCATCAAATGTAGTGCATCTGACTGTAGCATATAACAAGAGGAACTTCCTAGTCAGCTTCTAAAGTAACCTAGAAAGGAAAGTAAATTTGAAAGATTGAAAGATTGAAGACTGATGGTTTAGCATAAAGCATATCAAAATTTTTAGACCAGCTGAATTCAGCTGGTGTTTGGATTGGTTCCTTTGGTGATGAGTTGCATGTAGGCATGTACAGCAAATAATAAGGAACATGAGGTCAGAGAAGGGCATGTGAATGTTCTGCCCTCAGAAACCCAAAGAGGTGCTGAGTGAGATTTATGCCAGTGCTTTGTAATCATAACACAGTGATTACCAATAATAACATCTAAGAGTATGTGCTAGTAAATGTCAAGCTACTTAGGTAATTTTGGAAGTCAATAAATAGAACCAGTTGCAATTAAAAATATATAATCTTTTTAGGTGTTGATTTCCATTGCTTTCTCCACCTCCACCTGAGATACCTTTTTTAGCTCCCCAAAGGAAGACCTGAACATGTTGGCAAAGGTATTTCAAATATTTCTTTCTGATTTTTCAAGTCACCTTTTTGTATAATACAAAGCAATTACATTTCAAGGCTATAAAAAGACATATGTGGCCTTTAAAGTCACAGGAAAGATTTGGTCCTGAGTGTCCTGGTTAAATGATGTCAGTTCCTTGGGGGGAACTTGGATTGTTTTAGCTTGGAGAAGAGGAGGCTTAGAGGAGACCTCATTGCTCTCTACAGCTACTTAAAAGGAGGTTGTGTGAGGCTGGTGTTGATCTTTTCTCCCAAGTAACTAATGACAGGACAGGAGGTAACGGCCTCAAGTTGCACCAGGGGAGGTTTAGAGTGGACATTAGGAAGAAGTTCTTTACTGAAAAAGTGGTCAGGCACTGGAACAGGCTGCCCAGAGAGGTGATGGAGTCACCTTCCCTGGAGGTATTCAAAAAACTAGTAGATGTGGTGCTTTGGGACGTGGTCTAGGGGTCAGAGAGATGTTGGGATGAAGGTTGGACTCGATGATCCTAGAGGTTCTTTCCAACCTAAATGATTCTATGATTCTGTTTCCTTTTTGACACCATATGTAGTATTCACTGCGACCTTTTAAGAACAGGTACCCATAATAGCTGCATAGTTGTTTCTCTTCCATTGCTTGTTCAGTTCCACTTTTATAATGTTATTCTCTGTGTTTGCTTTTAGGTCGAGCTGAGTTCATACCCCAGAAAAAATCCTGGTCAGTTGAACATAAATTACAGGTGCTCTGAGCACCAGTTAGGTTGAGTCTGACCCTGGAAACTGCTCTTCCAGTTCAGTTCCTGTAGCTTTCCTATCATTGAATACAAGTGTCTGAGTGAAGCTGGAAAGAGGAATTTAACATAGAAGAAAGCCAGACTGGTAAATCATCTGTTAGTTCTGCTGTCTGGAAACTGAGGCAGGAGTCAGATTTCATTTTCCGCTTCATGTCGCAAGCATCAGTTGGTGCACCAGTGACGTTTAAGGGCGGGTCAGCAAGGCAGTGCCTGTTTTGAGGCTTTTGGTGTTTCGGGATGCTGCATTTCCACATTGCTTTCCTTTGTTAAAAAAAGGAAAATAAAACATTGCCTGAAGGGAAGTACAAACAGGTGAACAGGGACTCTCTGAAGGGAGAAGTTATCAGCAGACCATTTCCCCCTGTAATCAAAAGTAGAGCTGCAGCTGACAAGGCTGGATAGAGCTCTGCTAGGGAAAAATGATGAAAATGAGCATTTGCTATCTAAAGCTATAAGTGCTTCAAGTAAGCAAGCATAAAATCCCTCTTTATTCTTCAGAATGCTTGCTCTACCCCAAAGTGTCACTGCTAAGCAGTGACTAGAACACCAGACAATCTTCTGCTAAATCCTTTTCAGTCAAGAATATGAATTTAGCCTTTAGAAGGCATTAGCTTCCCTGTACCTTTAACCACTTGCTGCCTGCAGACATCCTGAGCGGAATGTGTCTCACACATGTTCTGGTGTTTATTAGTATCCTCCTTATAGTGAAGTTGAAATGGGATGGTTTTATAGAAAGTATGTTAAAAAATGCTGTTGCTGGAATCATCAGCAGATGTGTTTGATGTTTTATGAGCAAATTTTACATAAATTGGAAAGAGCTTTACTTACTGTGATCTGGCATGAAATATTCGTTGGTAGCTTTTTGGAGACTTTTTCACTTCTGATCCAGAGAAATAATGCTGCAGCCTTTCTAAGAGTTTGTTAAAAACACATATGTAATCTAACCTCTCTTATTTCTTTTTCATATGATAATAGATTAGGTAAGTTCTTAACCTCTTGTTTTACATGTATTTTAGCTTCTCTTGCAATTTTGCACTGGCAATTTTATGAGCCAAGGCCAAAAATCTCTGCTTGGTAAACTTAAGCAATCAAGAGGGAACAGATGATGAAAAACTAACAATGTTTTACTCATCTACCACTCTTTTTTTCTTCACAGGCATGTAGTGAGTAGATATTAACGAAGACAGTAATAAAAAGCACTTTCAGTCCTCATAAATCAATGTGTGCTGGTGGGGTCAAAACCAAATACTGGAAAGGTTAGGACATGTAGAGAACTGTCTTCCTGTGTTGCAACGCTCAGAACCAGGCTGGGATTTTTTTCAATTGCTGTTTTGAAAGCAATTAGAAGGAGACATTTCTGTGGCTGCATAGAAGGCTTTGTGCTGACTGGACATGCGGTCAGCTTTTTTTTTATCAGCTACAGTAGGTCAGGTAATTGCTGAAAAAGAAGTCCTTCTTGGTGAATCAGGGCTGTTGTGCCACTTTGCTTGGGACAAACATTTTTAAAGGCATCTAAGAGCCCAGAGAATTCAAGCTGTTCACTCATCCACAGCAGGAGCACAAGACCATGCTGTTGAATGAGTCTTCAAGACTACACCAGTGAGGTACTTGAGGCTCCTCAAAGAGAAAAGTCCTGGTCAGAGGGAAGGTTCAGCATTGGGAACTCTCGGCTCTGCTTTTGGGATAACAGGGACCTGCTGACAATGCTTTGTTAGTTGTTTGTCAATGTTCTCTCACCCTTCAGGCTGAGAGGTTTCTTCCAGATTACAGCTGATGTAGTAGGTCTGTCACTTCATCTGTGTTCCCTCTGAGCACCGTCCATGCTGAGACAAGTACAGAGAGAGCACTACGTGTAGCCTCCTGAGCTCCTGCGAGGGAATAATATCCTGTGTCAGCAGGATAATGTATTTAAAAACAGTGAGCTGAAGGGGCCCTGGGAGGATGACATTGTTTTCCTCAAATGAACTTGGCCGTTTGTGTTTTGCTTGGATAGGATAGTAAAAAATTTTCCAAGAAAAGAAGTTGATACAGTTGGAAAACTGTATAATGTAGGCCTTTGGCATCACTTGATAAAGCTGAGACAGTTAGGTTATCAAAAAGAAGCCAGAGACTTAGCAAAAGCTCAAAGACATCATAGATATTCAGTCATTTTACTGATGAATTAAGTTACATAGATTGCCCAAGAAATACTATATAAATTAGCAATCTTTTGGAAGAGCACAGGTATACTGCAAAGAAAGTATTAGTAAAATTAATTTACTTGTAGAGTTTCCTGCAGTGGTGCATGGGTACTACACATCTGTCAAGATTAAATGAGATTTGGAGGCTGATAACATCTATGTAGGGACACTATTGTGCCCTAAGGACAGATTTTTAATTTCATTTATAATCAGTCAGACTATAATTACTGTGTTTGCCTCTGATTAAAAAAACAGGTCAGAAAAGGAATGAATTGCGCTCTTTATGTGGAGGGGAACTTCACGCCATAAGAGTGCTCCAAAACACCTACAGACTTCATTTCTGTTTTTTCATCTTTGTTCTTGCTCAATTGAAAGGTTTGTGTAGCTTGCTTCTCTTCAGTAAGGAGTTGCTGTTTGGGACTGCCTGCTAAGAACAAAGTTCAGGAAAGGTGTTGGGTATGTACCTTTTTGATCTCCAGGATGAGTGATGAGTACATGTCCAACCTCTGTTCTGGGGAGAAAGAGGATTTCTGTGTGACTTAGGTGAGGAGTATCTATCTGTGGTTACTGAACTAGGAGGAACGTAGAAAAGGAGGGAAGTGTACTTCTGGCCTTTGTGAGCATTTCAGGGTAGTGTTAGAGTCAGCCCAGGAGTGGTTTTGGTGAGCTGAGCCTGTATGCAGAAGGCTTTTGCCATTCTCACCTGAAAGGCTAGATCAACCTCAGGGAAAGCGTCTTGGAAGAGAGATGGGTAATCAGTATTAAGGACAAAGGTAAGGAAGCCTGTGAAATCTATAGTAGGCTAGTATGCATCTGGAGCCCTGGATGTTAGGGTATCTGAGAATCGAGATCCTCTTTACTAATTTATTTCTGTGTCTTCACAGTGCCCTCTATAGCTGAGGAGTGTCATTATTTTATCTTGTGTTTTGTGGGCAAACAACAAATTGAAAACTGGCCGAATTTTGCATATGAAGTCTATGGCCTTGCTGGGTATTACAGCTTTCTTTCCTGTGTCTGGCTTAGTCTTCAGCTCATCCTTATTCCTTTGAAAAGATGGGTTTGTCAATGATCTGCTTATTATTGGTGGGTAAGATCTCAAAAAGAAAAGAGATCAAGTTAGTATATGAGCATTTGAAAAGCTTTTTCCTTAAAGAAGGTGGGAGGAGAATGGAATAGTGCAGGGGAAGAAAAAGTTCTCATTGGTTTTGACAGAACAGCTCTCAGATTTACCAGATCGTCTTCAGCTGTTGATCTCAGTGTTTATTTTCAGTAACTTTTTTTATGAAGGAGGAGCCAGTGTTGCCCAGTTCAAGTATGCCAGCTTCTTACACAGCAGCATGTCCCTTGGCAAGTGTGTCCAGGGCCCTGGGACTCACCAGCCAGCTGGCTATGTGCACCTGGGTTGAGCAGGGACTGTTTTCAGCCAAGGTTGGAGGGAGATGTGAACTCATGTTTCCAGCCTGCGGAGATGGTTCAGCTGCTGATTCTACTGTCACATCTGTTTATATAGCTCATAAACATGTAAAGAGGGCGCATCCAGCATGGAAGAGCGTTCAAGTGTCTCTAAAAAATCTTCCTTATTCTTCCTTTTACTTTCAAAGATTAGAAAAAAAGCCAGAATTAGCTTTCAGTATCTTTGCTTTTTCTATAAAATATTAATGAAGCAGGGATGTGATCCTCAGAGACAAAAGTTTTTTTACCCATAAGCAGAGTTAGTAAGGAAAGTCAATAAAATGTCCTCTCTCACCTGCAGTGTTTAGAAGATAAAGAGGACTTTTGGCTGTTTGTGTTATCCAAGCTGACCCAGTTGCATGCTTTCAGAATGACTGTGCTACTGAGTTGGGCATCTCAAATACTTTGACAGTTGCTACTGAACTTCTGGGTAGGCCCATTAAGTTTGAATTTGCTTCCTGAAACACAGTGGAACCTAATGAAAAGCGTCATTGTTTTGAAACACTGTGATCTGCTGCCAAAAGAGCTACTCTTGTATAATCCTTAATAGCAGGTTGGTGTGGCAGTTGTTCCTTGGTTTGAAGTCGGTATGTGGAAGGATGGCTTTCCAATTCTCTCTGCGGGGATGGCACGTTTTGTCTTGTTCTCTCTTTTTGGGAGCTGTAACTCATGCAGAGGGTGTTCAGCTGTCCTGAGTTGGTAACAGATCCTCGCACAGGTTTGGACACCAAGAGTTACTTAGAAGTAATAAGCTGAAGGGGATGAAAGAAACTGGCAGTCTCCTTTTGAGAAGGGTGAGCAGTGCTCTGGCTACTGAGTAGCCGGGGTTTACGTTTGTCAGTTCTTGCCAGCAAGTTTATTTGTTGCTAAAGATGCTCAGGATTGTTCTGATGTAAAACAACAGAGTGGGAATAGAAAAGTAATCTTGAGTTTCCTTTCAGATTTGCAGCATTCAGTGTGTTCACTTCCATGCTGACATATCTGCCTTTCATGCTGTTTACGTTAACCTGCAGCTCAGCTAGCATGCTGTCACACTTCATCTTTTTAGCAGTGATACTAGTATTTGCAGATATCATTCAAACAGTGAATTCCTGTTATGGTGGGCATTTGCGTCAAAGCTTACCTCCTGGTTTTCAGCTAAAGCAAATACATAGGAACTCTTAAATATTTTCTTTAGGGTGGACCGTATCAGAGTAGAGGGATCAAATTCATCTCTAGTTTTTAATCTTTCAAGACCTTGCGCAACCAGAGCAATTGCTTACAGGAAAAACAGTGTGAGTAAAATATTTGAATTATCTTATGGCTTTCTTACTGGAATTTAACAGCTGGAAACAAAAAGCAGTGAGAACAACATCTTCTTAGCCCGGTCCATGCTTGCAGTTGGCAGGCACTCAGTTGGACAGCAGTTTGAGAACCTCTGCAGCAGAGGTTGCTGCAGGCTGCTGAAGACCTTTTCCCAAGGAATCGAGCTTCCCAAGGCAATTAAGGTGCACAGCTCATGCTGGTGTTGGCTCAGAAGAGTCTTCTTTGTCCATTCACCTTCTCTCCAGGTGAAACTTCTCTCTGGAGGTTTCTTTCCAATATTGCTTGTGTTTCACTGATGCATTAATTTATAAGGTGAGAAAGAGTGACCTGAGGCATGATACTCAGTTTGACTGACTTGCTGTATAGCTCAGACTGACTTTTCTGCATTAATTCTTGACTCTGTGGAAAAGGCTGATTTAACTATTCACCCCCCCCCCCCCCATCTTCATTATTTAGAGCCCTTTGGTGATGGAAAAACTACTTCAGAGACTTGTTGTTTCATCATTCACTGTCCTCTCTTAATATGTTTTTGGTGGATTTATTTGATTTATTTCCAGTCACGAGCTCTTGCTCTGCAATTGCTGGACTGAGAGCCTTCCACAGTCACACTGCTTTCCTGTGTGTAAAGTTTCTAGACTATTTTCAAATCACCTGCAGAGCTGCTTTCTGTAGGTTGACAGTCTTCCACTCCAGTCCTACTCTCTCTCTCAGATTAATTTGTTCCTCAATATAATCAGTATCATTCTTGGATGGGGACAGCTGGCTGAAGACAGTTTTCCAGCATTGTTTGTAGCAGTGACAGGCAGATGGAATCCTATTTGGTAGTCTTGTACATCCAAGGATCATATTTGACCTGCAGGTATAGCATTTCTTTGAGAGCTCATGTTTTTTGATTCTTCTCTGTGGTATAGCTCTTGCTCTTCTGGATCAAGTCTCATATTCCTTAAGTATGGTCCTTCTTTTATTCTAGTGGTGGGACGATATGGGCACACCAGACTTAGGGAAGTGGAGAATTAGCATTATCTATAACAGCTTGTGTAAGAAACAACTAAAATGGTAATTCTGCAGGAAATACTGAGAAGCACGAGTTATATGGAGGCTAGAAAATACGCTGATTAGCTCACTGAAGAATTTTGGGGGGTTGGACTAGATGATCTGTGATGGGGGGTTGGACTAGATGATCTTTTGAGATCCCTTCCAACCCCTAACATTCTGTGATTCTGGTTCCCATTTCAAGGCAGTAAATTCAGTTACAGATAAATGAGGAAAACGGATGTTCTCATGGTACTCAGAGAGGGTCAGATTTGAGGTTTGCTCCTCACAGAGTTTCACTGTGGATTTCATAGTTTTCCAAATTCCTCTCTAGCCATCCATAAAATTGATGATACTTAAATAATGCTTAAAACATTTTAAATAACTAGTGCTCCTTGGCGTTCCTGAATGAATATAACTCCTTGAATAGAAATGGATGGTCACCTGAAGAAACTCCAAATTTGTCTGTCTGTTTTTTAGTGCATCTACTGCATTTAGGTCCTGGATTATTACTGGAACTCTAGGCACTGTGCAGCGACTCTGTGGATATGGTTGTCAGTAGAAATAGTCTGGTAAAAAAATCCAAGTAAAATAACTGGGGTTTTGTTAAATATATTTTACAATGTGTTTGATATATAGACATTTCTTTAGCATCTGGCTTTATGACAGATATAAAATTCAGCCTGAAATTAAATCAAACCCTGTAATAAGTCACATGAGTAGCATTCTTCCTTCTTATACCCTACCCATCCAATATTAACCCTCGAGTTACTGTTGTCTATCAGTCAGACCGTAGTCAAAGAAATGTATGACTGGGAATGTTTTACCAGTTTTAAAGGCACCTTCTTGGAAAAATCAGCTTTGTTGGTGTCAGCACTGCGGTGGTGCCCAAGAGAAACAGCTGCCCCCTTTCTACAGGAGGACTCAAAGCCAGCATTGGCAATTTCAAGCTTGGAGTTGGGAGGGTTGGTACAATCCATAGAGCAAGGAGTGTTACCAATATCCTGTAATCCAATGGGTCCTTGCATACTGCTGGGGATCTACTATAAGCTCAATACAAGTGTCTGTGGTTAACCTTAGCAGGTTTTTAACAGCAGAACTCTACCTTTTTAATACCTTGTAATAGGCATACAGAATTATCCCACTTAAAACCAACCTCAAGTATTAATGATCATGAGCTGAGAGTATGCTTTGAAGTGTCTTTTGGTAGTAATTTAATATTCTAATAGGAAGAGTGTTTTTTGTCCTTCCTGCCATTGTGAATCTGAAGCCTTGCTATCAGAGAGGCAGCCACACAGAAGTGGAAATTCTTCAAGTGAAAAACTTAACTTTAGGCACAGAGAAAAAAAAAAAAAATCAATTTTCTGGTTTAGGTCATTT
This sequence comes from Brachypteracias leptosomus, assembly GCA_013401335.1. Lineage (NCBI taxonomy): Eukaryota > Metazoa > Chordata > Aves > Coraciiformes > Brachypteraciidae > Brachypteracias > Brachypteracias leptosomus. The sequence goes on along the minus strand of VYZX01017277.1, from coordinate 449,736 downwards.
ACAGACTTCACTGCTTATATTTGGAAGCTGTGGTCTTTCCAGTGTTGCCGGAGATCTCAAGTCATGGACATATTAATTTTCCAAAAGCATCACTAATTGAAAACAGCTTTTGGAAACAATTTACCATTGGCTATTAAGCAGAAGTGTTGGCAGTAAAACACAGAGTGGTTTGAATTGTCATCCCAGGGCTGTGGGGGAGAGGGAAGGAACTATGTGAACTAACAGAACTGGTGTGTAAGGCTGCAATTCAGAATAAAATCAGAGCATGTTTGGTATCTGTGCAATCCCTGCGGCTTGGAGCGAGTCAGAAGCCTACTGCTTTGGGGCTTTTGTCATGTGTAAGTACATGTCGTTCTCAGTCTTCAAGAATTTGTAAATTTGATCTAGATACTAGTGTAACTGATACCTTGGCCAAGACTGATGATATTTTTCCAGTGTTGTCATTTGTGGGGCATTTCCTAGGCTTGCCATCAGGTAAAGCTGATGTAGCCCAAAATATATGCAGCTCATTATTTTAGGATTCCTGGAGAGACTTTATCAGACTGGCTGGCTAAATGTGTTCATCTCTGTGTATTGTTTAACATTCTCCTTGGTAGCAAATTGAATGGGATATGCTTTGTTATCATCAAGGGATTAACAGACTGTTGTCCTTTATTTTAAAATGCTAACTATAGACGTTTCTTGATGAATTTTACCCCTTCTGCATTATTCTTCATCTATGTTCAGTAGTGCCTCTGCTCTCTTGCAAGGATTTCTTTTTAGAAAATCTTCTTTTTATTGTTCTTAGCTCTCCAAAACTGGGACCTCCAGCAAATTTTTCAAGCTGGTTTATCACAAGACCTTTTTTTTCCTTTTTATACTGTATTGATAGCAGCTGAAGGAGCAGTTTGTCCTATTTTCCAGATCACTCCTGGATTTTGTGATCATAATGGCTTCTGTGCATCTGGGACCTGTAGTTGTGAGTTATCAGGAACATTAAAATGTGAACTGGGGAGTCCCTCACCCATTTTCTCTGCATTGTTCTTCCCAAGCAGAGATTTTGGTATTCAGCTCACATGAATAGTTCTCCTGGGTTTCAGAAATGTCATGTAACAGACTTTTTTTCTCATTACTTGGCATTTTTAGTTCTAGAAATTCTATGTCACCTTGCCTTCTAGCAACCCCAAGATGTCTTATCTTCGTCTCGTCTGCTACATCCCTTCAGTGTGTTTGTGACACATAAAGTTTGCATTTATGGAGTGTCTGAGGGATCTTCCCTCCCAGAGACTGCTACTGGGGCCTCCAACTGCTCAGCTGGTCCCCAATTGAGTCACCCCTTGGCTGAGATGTGAGCCTGCACAGAAAGGACTGTTTCAGGGAGGTAGCCTTCGAAGGGCTGGCACGTTAGGGGAAGGGGAGTAACTGTTGGTATTTATATGCTAGACTGCTACATTGCCTTTGCAAAAAGCTTTTGTGTGGGAATGGCAGGTGAGATCAAGCACAGTGCCTGAGTGATGGTGATGAAGAGGAGACTTGAAATGGTTGTGTGAAAGAGGAGACTGAAATGAGTGGCAGATGAGTAAATAGGCTCAGAATGTGGGTGCAACACGGGAGAGCCCGGAGTCAACACAGAGTTACACCTGTAGGAAGCAGAAGTCAGGCATGTTTAGAAAGGTATAGAGGTTTGGGTGCATCAGAGGAGGCATTATTCCTATATCCAGTTTCAAGCAGGACACATATATCAAGGCATGCTTATATTTATGAAGCTGGCAATGTTAAGCATAAAATTATATTTAAAATAGCTGACCTCTCAAGTGACTGCCAGTTGATGATAAGTATTGAAATTTGAATTCGTGTTAAAGTATACTGTGCAAGGAAGATGCAGTGTATCTCTGTGATTCATCCTGGCTGCAGTAGAAACTCAGGCTGGTTTTTAGCACAGGAACTGAGGAAGCAGGACTTCTGCATTTGATTCCCACTTGATCTGTGTTATTACCTTCTCTGTGCCTCACTAGCCTCAGCTGACAAAAGGGGGACTGCACCTTTTGTTACCCTTAAATGTATTGTCTGAACTAGAGTTTGTGAAGTTCTTTGGGACCGCAGGTGTAAGAGCTGCCCTTCTGGTGAGGCCAGAAGCCTGCCCAGCCCCTGATCACACAGGGGCAGTAGGAGATGCTGTTGAGGGGGATGATACTGTCCCATTTTCTGCAGTCCGTCCCAGGACATCAGATGCTCCAGAGGATCACAGGATATGATGCTGACCTGAGTGGATTTCACCTCCTCTGATGATAACTGTCCCAAGTGTCTAGCTTAAACTAGGTGCAAGCTACTTCTGCCCTTGGTGGAGGGAGGGGTACGCTCCTGGAAAGTAAGTCACTCACTTTTCTTAACCACTCTTACATGGACAGTCCTCTCAGCTGAAGAAGAAATTGCTTTTCCCCTGCCCTGTTTGTGAGGCCATGCTGTGACCTGGACCATGAATTTGATATGAGTCTTGCACAAGTAACCTCAGTCCTTTTCCCTCTGCTTTTTTGCTTTCTCAGGGTTTTAACATGGTTCATTCCTCCCTTGCTGAGACCCCACAAAGCCCCTTGAGGTGGAGCAGCATTGCTGTGGGGAGCCAAGAACTTCTCTAGGCTTGGCAAGGGCATCACGAGACTTGTCTGTACACCCACAGCCTCTGACTAGATGCAGAGCTTTTAAGTAGCTAGCATTAGGTGTGATGACTTTTCTCTCTGTTTGCTTTCTGCTATGCACGTACGTGTGTGGGTCGTTCTGACAAGGTATTAATGATTCTTGAAGCAGAACGAGTGAGTAGAGGCAGATGTAGCGCATGGCTAATCAGTGTGAGTACACTACAACCTTGGGATCAGTCAGTGATGCTTTTGTTTTCTGCTCTATAAGCTCTCGGAGGATGTCCTGGAAAAAGTGAGATTGTCACTGCTATTTTATTCATCTCTACGTTTTAGTGTGCGTGCCTGTGATTTGGCATTGCATCATCAAAGTGTTGAAACTCAGAAAAAAATACAGGCAGTGCATTTAACCTGAATGCATCAAGTATTATCAGGTGCGTGAATTTTGAACTGTTTGATGGCCAAGAAAAGATAAGAAAAATAATAGCAAAACTTGAAGAGCAGTGCTTCTGGATGTGTTGTTTTATATATATGAGTACTTGAAAATACAGCCAAAATCTGACAAAGAAGCAAATGGCCTGATTTCAAAATATGTGCTAAAAATCTCATGTTCTTTTTGACCAAAGCATATGTGTTGGATAGTAGCTCTCTATCAAAGCTTTGAAACGGAGATTTTCAATACTTTTTCAAAATTAACCTTGTACCATAAATACTATCAGATGCTTAATTAAGACTGTACTACCAAGGAGCATGTTTGCAGTAAATTATGGGGAGACATTCTGACATGCTTTATCCATGTTAAGATTTCTATTTTAATGTGAAGCTATTTACAAATTATTGATTTCAAAAATAGATTTGTAACTAAAGAAAGATGCATCGTATTTCAGTTGCTTGGGGTTGAGAATCTTGCCTGGCTGGCTGCCCACTCTCTTAGATGTTTATTCCAGTGACTTACAAGTGTATGGAGTGATTCAGTCCTCCTTACTTTTCTCTCTCTATTTGGAAGAAGGAATTTGTATTCAGGGACCAGGTCCTATGTCTCTTACCCATGCAGGTAGTCTGATTTAACACCTTTGAAGAATCAGAACAATTTCATTGAAGGCTGTGAGACTTTTTATGTGAGTAAGACTTTTGGGTGGGGAACATCCATCACAATATCTTTTGTCAGTTGTTCCTGTGTCATTTCAGAGCTGTAAGCTATTGTCATAGTGCCAGTGGAGCCTGCTAAGCTGTAAGAGTGCTTTTGAGTTCATGTAATACAAAACTTCAGCAGAAGATTTTTTTATTTTATACTGTGTGAACATTAAAAGAAAGTTTTTAATGAATAAATCAGCAACGCCTGAAGGTAGAGGTAATATCTTTTATTAGAGCAACCGATAGAGTTTGAAAACTTAGACAAGCTTGTGTGCCCAAGAGCTTGTCTATTTTTTACAGCCATAGCAGTTTGTCTAATAAAAGATAGTGCCTCTGTCTATAAGCCTTGTCCTGCTGGTGAACTCCCTTCATCGCAGCTACAGCAAAGTACTGCTGGATCATTAAAATAATTCAGGCTTTTCTTGCTTAATTATGGAAGCTCAGATTTTTGCGGTTTCTTCAAGTGTCAGCTTTTTGAATCCCAGCACAGACAAAATGATGCTGTCTGGTTTCTCCTACTGTAGAGGAGGGTTTTATCATACAGGAGCTCAAACTGCTTCACCAGTTCCTAATTTTAGAAAGAATGTTATTAAAGGTAGCCTGCTAAAATTCTTCTGCCATCTGGATTTTAGGATATTTTGTAGGGGATACTATTGGTGAACTATGAGATGGATGGCCACTGGGAGAAGTCCTGTCCTAGTGCCTGTGTCAGCATCTCTGATGTGGTGTGATGGTGATGGGAAGCAGATGGAGTGGAAAGAAGAGGCTGGCAGAGTGGAAAACCTCTGGCTTTGGCTGTGGGTGTAAATCTTTGAATCTTGCTATGTGTCTGGCAGGGTAAGCAGAATAGTGTAGCCCTTCTAAATGGCAGGAAGCTTGGATTTGGACTTGTTTCAGCTGGAAGACCTAGGCCCAGAGCTGTCTAAGAGTCATAAGACCAGCCATGCAACAATTTTTTCAAGGGTATTTAGCATGCCTTTTAGAGACCGCAAATATACATGTCTTTTGGATCTGAATCTGTAGCTCTAGGTTGGTAGCTTTAAAATAAGTCCAGGTAAAACCAAAGTGATGATGATCTGGACCATCTTGAAATATCCATGTGGTAGATGCTTTTCCACCCTCTGGGAACTCAAGCCCTTTCTGTAGTTTGCAGTCTTGGAGTCATACCAGATCCCTCACAGTGCTGCATGTCTCAGCTGCTGACCTGGAGTCTGTCACTCTTGACGAGCACTGCTCCTCTCCCAAGGACTGCTGCAGCTCTTGCTGCCTGGAAGGAAGAGTTGCTGCAGGCCTTTGAAGTGGAACAGGTTGATGCTTGTGGGCTGTTTAGTTCTGTGCCTTGTGCTCCCTTCCATCTGCCTTTGGGCATGGCATAAATAACTGGTAATTACTCATAAGCCCTTGGTACCCAGGCCTGGGCTATTTTAGAAGCTGCTTCTCCCTGCATGCCCTGTTGTGGAAGTTGTGGCTGGCTGGAATGGCCCATCACCCTCTTGCTGTGGTGACCTCCTCTCCTGGGTGTGTTGCAGGGAATTTGGGGGGGAGAGCTCTCAGCTCTGGCATGCAGTCCCTTGGGCTGCCTGCCAGGGCCTAAATTTGGTGACCTTTAGGATGTGACAGAAGATGCATTAGTAAACCTTGGTTATAGTAACTGGGAGACAAGCAGAGAATGCTGGAGGAGGGAGGAACATATTTTTTACAGACAAGCTGTTTGCCGTCTGTTTGATTTTTATGACAAGCAACTAGTAGGTAAATAGGCTAACAAATGCTGTGACAATTGCAACTGTTGCTCTTTAATCAAATTTAAAACTAAAACTTCTTACAGATTTCCTCTAGGAGAGCCAGCATGTGTGTGACTGCCAAAAGTGCTGTGACTTCTGACACTGGTTTGGACACTTGCTCTACTCTCTACTTTGCTGAAATCATCTTGCTTCCTTTATGTAAAATAAGGGCAGTCATATTTTAAAGGTGTCTTGAGAATGGTTCCTGTATCATTACCTGTGTAGCTTGTGGGTGGTTTTGTTTCTTTTAAGGAAGAGCAAACAAGCCAAACCCTGTGGTCCAGCAGTTCTGTGGGTTACTCAAGTATGTGGTTTCATGTTATACCTAATTTGGTATAACTGTGGGATGTGTCTCCCACCCTGTTCATTGCACCAGCTCTAATGATAGCGTGGCAGGTTGATCTGAGTTCAGCCTGCTCACCAGTGGCAAACTATCCAGTTTTTGTTTGCTTTTGGTCAGTTAGGTTTGATGGGTGAGGATGTGGACTGGTGAGTTAAACTGGCTCACCATGGGGCTGCTTTATCATCCCACCTGGTGCCAGGGACACAGCAGGACATGCGTCTGGCTGGAGGAGGAGGTGAGCAGTATTGCCCCGGTGTGCTAATTGAGAAAGTACCCATGTTTCCTCACTGCAGGGCCTTCCTGATGAGGACTGTCTGGTGGTTTGGTTTTGACAACCAGTACTTGTGAAAGGGTGCAGAAGTTTGTGAGGATCTGCTGATGAATATTTGAATTGCTAGTGTTACAGGTTTGCAGCGTGTTCTTACTCTGTCTGAATGTGAGTGACCTACAGAGGACAAAAGATCATCTTTCTACTTTCCTTCCAATTGCTTCTGCTCATTTAGCATCAGTTTGAAGCTTTGTCTTTGCTTAGATATCAAATGGCCAGGGACAAGGCTCTTTATTTTTACTGTGCCACTGACCTGTGGCAAGGTCAGTCCCGTTGGGGTTTGTGGGGTTTGCCCTGCCTCATTTATCTCATGTATAAAGGGTAGGTTTTCCATCACATATAGCTAACATATATTAGTAACTCTGGGGTCAAAAAATACCGCTTTTCAGCAACAAAAACAACGTCTCTGTTTCTAAATGCATTTTCACCCCAATGGATAGGAATGCCTTTGCAGTTTGAGCCATGTGTAAAAACCTTCCCAGCTCTCTGTTTTAACATCCTATCTCATCAAACATGTCAGAGGAGGCACCTTACTTGACTTGCAAACTCAGATCATTCCACTGACTACTTTGCAAGACTTCCTGAGTGGCATTGCATCTCTTCATACCAGGAAACAGAAACTTTCTGGTGAAACTAACCTCGAGCTTAAGCAAGCTTCTGTCTTCTGCCTCTTTCAGAAAAAAATAAGCATTTGAAGATGACAACCTCATGGAGCGACCGACTTCAGAACGCAGCAGATCTCCCTGCAAACATGGATGGGCATGCCCTGAAAAAGTACCGTCGGGAAGCCTATCACCGGTAAGTCATTCATATTAACCCCAAAACTAAAGTGCTGAGACAGAGGGAAACAAACTTAAGCATAAACCCTGCATTTCCTGGTGTTTGTATGTTGGTAAAACAAAAAGCTTGTTCTCACCTTCCTTGCAGAAGTGTTAGTAGAAAAGAACTTAGAAGACAGCACAGTATTGGCCTGCAGGAATTTACAAGCGGTAGAGTTGAGATACATGTCCTAGAGAGAGTGAGGGTGTGCTTTCTTAATGCATTCAAAAGGTCAGTCAAAGTTAGATTTTGGGATAGAAGGTTTCAAGTCAAGATGTGTTCAGTGGCAGAAGTGTTACAGTAATTATTGCAGAGCACACTGGGACAGCGTAGCCTTAGACACTGGCATGCGCAAATACAAATAAGGAAGAAGTCAAATGAAATCAGAAATTAAGTGTTTGAGAAATATCTAGTATAACTACTTGTGTGCGCCACAGGAGCATGCAGACGCACTAGGCAAGATCTTGGCCTCATTTTCTGGGGTAGTTGTACCTAAAATCATCTTTGCTGTAAAACAATTGCAGTATAAATAAAAAAGATAGAGTACAGAATAAAAGGAATGTTATCACTCTCATTTATAGTTTGGGAATCAAAGTACAGGTACTAGATTGTTTTCACAAGATCACTTTGGAGGTTTGGTTGAGCCAAGAATTTAGCCCGCAGCTCCCAAGGTTCCAGACGTAGAGCATAAAGGATAGATGCAGTCTGTATCCTTATTAGATGCCTGGACCATTACAGAGTTAAAAACAACAGCATCGAGTAATTTTCAGTTTTCTGTTTGTGGGAGGTGTATCTTCAAAGTTTAGCTGATTTAATTTGAAAAGTCATGCAGTATGATGATCAGAGTATATTCAGCAGGAGTTGGGGAGACTGATATAGAGACAGAGAAAGAAGTCAAGTTTCCAATCTCATCCTTAAATGCCATGTTGCATTTGTGATTCACTTATGGTGGTATTTCTGAGGAAGTGTTTTGGAAATGTTAGGTATCTTTTGATTCTCCAAGTGAAATCTAATTAGAGAAAAACGCCTTAGCATCATATGATAGGCCAGGTTGTGCTAGTTGCAATGTCTGAGGCTAAGAAATAGATCCTGTGATGCATTTCTGAAGCTTTCCAATTTCCAGTGAATATGTTTGGGCACATGTCTTAAATGTTGGCATGATTTGAGTCTCTCTGTGTTAGCTGGTTTGTCAGATATGGAAGTATCTAATGAATGTAACTATATATAGCACATAGAAAGAGAGGGATTTTATATCACTGCATGGCAAAAAATCTTCACATCATTGAAGTCATGGACAGATTTACAGGTTTGTCATAGTTTTACCTATGGCTTTAATTGTGTTACTCCTGATTTAGACTGATGGAAATTAAGTCAGAGTAAGGCCTATTTTTTTTTTTCCAAATATTTTCTCAACATTGTTATGGTTTGGTGCTGACAGTTGGGTAAGTGTTGTACAAGATCCAAAGGAAGCAGTGCTTGTGCTTAAGAGCTCACACATTCAGGTCCTTATCATGTTTACCCTTAATCATGTAAGAAATCTTTACTTTCAGAAATAATTTCCTTATAGAGGATGAGAGTGCACTTGAATAAAGGAAGGTTTCCCAGTAGGAGCTGAGATCTGGTAGTCCAAAATTAGTCTGTGGTACAGTTTTAAGTACCCGTTTTTAGAATCTAGAAATGTCTTACTCAAATCATATTGAGCAGGAATGTTGCTAGCACTTCATGGAAAGCATGACACTGGAAATACATTAAGGGGGGGTCACATTTTTGTATTGAAATTACTATCCTCTTTTTTAAAAGAAAGAAAGAGGGAGGGAATGAGAAGGGGAGGGGGGGGACAGGAGAGAATGGGAGAACTTGATGCCAGGACTGTAGTATAAATCTGTGCTATTAATGGCCTTGGTATACCAGTTTCATGGGAGTTATTTTGATAATCCAGTATTGTAAGAATATGAAACAACCTCATTCCCGAGTCAGTGTTGTCAGATTTCTATTTTTGGTATTTTGTGTGATCTTAGTGCTAACAGATGTGATGGTACTGAAAAGATAGGTGCAGACTTAACATGGTAGAGTAGGACTGAAGTTATTTCCCCTTGTTTTGTATTATTTTCTTTAGTGTTTTAATAATTGTTCAGATGTAGAATATATATGCTGGTCATACCCATCAGTTCTAGGATGTAAGTTTGTTTCAGTGAGGTCCAAGTATGCTCTGACTCAGATGTTGCTGAAGCACTGTCAGTTTTATGAAAAAGAGGGATATAAAAGACAAGACATTAATTGGCAAGATTATTTTCTTTCTCTTCCTACCTTTTTCTATCTCTTTGTTTTTCTTTTACTTTCAATCTCTCTTTTTTTCTGTGTCTTTTTCTTCTTACTGTTAAAGTAGCTAAAGAAAAAGCCCTTGAAAACATGAATCCAAACTGACTTAGACACAAAAAAAACAAACAAAAGAAGATTGAATTTAGAACTTTTATTTTTTTTTTACCTTAAAGCTGATCTCAGTGATTTTATGGGCCTAATCTGGAAGGCTGGAGGAGCTTGGCAGCTGGGCCACATTTACAGATGGGTGTAACTGGTGCGATCTTTTGGTACCAATGTTGAAAGCCAAGTTGGGCTCAAAGTCATTCATTGGGATTTTTTAAATGCTGCTAATAATGCTTGGTTTTCTGAAGTGTGACATTTTAAAAACTCGTTTCACTGTTTGTTTACTTCATGCTTACTTAAATATCAGTGGAGATAGCTAGACAAATTGATTTAACTCTCTGGTTTTCATTAACTACGCCAGATTTTATATGCTTGGATTGTAAATGTTGAAGCAGCATCAAATAAGGGGAAAAGTTTCTAATCCAAGCAAAATAATTTACCTTAAAAATAAAAATAATGTTCTCTTGGGCATGAAACTTTCAAAAAACTTTATTAAAAAATAAGCTCTGAAGATGTCACTGTAATAGTCATATTTTACTGTGGTCATTCATAGTAGGAATGTGTTTTTTCAGGTGTTGAACTTCTTATTGTATCATGCTTGATGGGTGGATGTTCAACATGTAATATTGTTGGCAGAAATCCTATTTGAGACTGGTTTGACTGGTGTAATCCATACTGACTCAGAGTATGATGACTATATCATAATCAAGTCTGAATGCCATAGGCAAGAACATTAAAATAAAATATTTATAGCCGTTTTCCTCTCATAGCTGTGTTCCTCCCCATACTTTTGCTTGGTGTTTGTATCAGTTTGTATAGCTGCTTAAGAAATTAAAGTGTTGAGATTATTGATGAAGTAAGCAAAGCTTGTCATTCTGAACACACTTATACTATACTGTACAGTTCAAGGGCTATAAAAGCCACATCAAGAATCAGCAAAATCTGTAGGGGAGAGATGGGGTTTTATCTTCAGGGTATTTCTGATGACTTTAACTAAGACTTTTGATTTGCTAATGTTACTATCAGCCATAAAACCTTGTTATACAACACTGTTGGCGCCTGTTGGAGATGAGGTCTAAAGATGAATTAATATACAAGCTAGATGTTATTCATTCTCTAGCAGAGGTCACTGGTAAGAGGATACTGCATTACTGTGCTATCAGCAACATACATTTTAATTCGGAAATAAAATGGATGTGTAGCTGCTGGATGGCTTTTCCTTAGTGTGTGTGATTGTGAGGCCACCTCCCTCGTGCACTGCTTGTTGACTTTTCCGGGTAGAGGATAATCACTAGGTCATTTGTTCTGGAGGAGTACTGTCATTTAATGTGATTGTAATTAGGCAAGAACTAGGTTGACTCTGAGCCACCAAATTGCCCTAGTGTCTATTTTTTAACTTGGAGTGAGCACTTCTAGGCACCCTCTGGATTATCTCACATAGCTCTTTAGGGTTTAAATAGCAACCACATCTAGTTAAAGCAAATAATGGAAAAAGTTGGTGTTCCATCCACTCTTGTTACTGACAGTTACCAAGATCCAGGAAACAGGTATTTGCATTTACTTTTATTCTATGGTTTTGGCTTAACAGGGCACTAAGGCTGAGATGGCCGTTTTGTTAAACATACAGATTTTGGAATGTTTTACCATTTTGCATCAGACTAATTCGAGACTTCTAATCCTGAACATGGGGTTTCTGTTGTTTTAGTTTTGTTTACTTGCTTTGTTGTTTACTTGCTAGCGCAGGGGATGTGGAATTGTGATATCTAGTCCTAACTCTCCTGCTGACCAGTTATAGAGTATTGAATAAGTTGCTTCATAGTTTTGTGCTTCAGTTTGCTTTCAAAGCATCTTACAGTGGTAATATGAGTTAAATGATTTAAGCTGTTAATATACACTGAGATCCTGGATTAAAAAAATGGTATATACTTTAACAATAACAAAGCAAAGGAATTACCATTTGGTTGTTTTCATTTCTCAGGTTAAAGTTGTATTTTAGTTTGTTTGAATTTGTAAACTCTGGGCTATTCACTGCTAATCGTGTTTCTTCACTTTATTGATACTGGATCATCAGCAATTGCAAACAGGTGAAAATGATATATAAACTAGGCTATGAGGCTTGAAACTGTTTATCTATTTGGGTAGCTATATATGAAGTCTCTTTAAAATGATGAGTTCATTGAGGTGACAAATGAGAAAAAAATCTTTACCAGTCTGAAAATGCTCTTTTTCATCAGCCGTATTCAGGTAGGTGATGTGTGGTATTTTCATGTATCTGTAAATGAGGTAGTTCTGTAGGCACTGCTGGCTGAGGTCTGTCCTCGTATGTCTTTCTTCAGCCTCCTTGGACTCATGCGGTGGCATCTGTGTCGCGGAGGGCAGCATGTGACTCTGTATTTATTTTGCTTTAGTGCTTTGGACATTAGAGGAGGGAGGAGAGGTGTTAAGGCCGCAGAATGGACAAGCTTATGAGGAAGCAGAACGCCTGCCAAATTAATAATAAAGAAATTACATTGAAAATGTCCCATGATCCCTAGCTTTAATTGTTTCACAGCGCAGACAGGTGTTATTTTGGGATGGAATCCATATGTGAACTTCTTGGCACTTTGCTGTTGCCTGGGAAGAAAACCCGAACAATGGAAACATAAATGGCCAAGGCTATCTCCTTCCATCAGATTCCTGCTGAATTTCAGAGGGAAGTGCTCATAGTCGTGTTTCTGGATACAGCCTCATCAGACTTTTTAAGTTCCAGTCATAGCCTGATTTTCCAGTTCTATGTCACTATTATTGTGCAAGGATGGTTAGTCTTGTGAAATTGCAGGGCACTATGTTGGAAATGTTACTAGAAGTGGCCAGGAAATTTTGATGCTTTTTCTGTCTCCCCTGTCTGATACTGTTTCATCTATCTAAAGTCATCTCAAGCCCAAAATATGATTACAAACATATTGACCTGTCGGAATATTCCTCTTTGGTTGAAAAAGGAATAAAATGGAACTCTGAAAATCTAACATTGTTAAAAAAAAAAGACCAAAATAGTACAATAAATAACAATATATGGAATAGTTGCTACCTGCCTAAAGAAGCAAGACTCAGCAAAAGAATGATTACATTGATGTTAGTAGTTTAAAGCAGTTTATTTCTTGTCCCCTTTAAGACAGGTACAAAAGCATCCAGCACCCAAAGACAAGACAGTTTGATAAATGTTAGTATCATCTTAAGGTTGCTTACATGATTAGTGCCAGATAAGTAAGGTCAGTGAAGGATTCATCTGAGTTGACTGCTGTTGGTGGAAGTCACCTCTAACCAGAACCATAATGTCAAGTAGTGAGACATCTCCCTCAGCAACACAACATCTGGGGACTAGCTAGTAACACTGAAAACATCCGGTTGTCATAAGAATAGTGGGTTGGGGCTTTTTTAATTTCATTATTAGCCTTTTAAAAGATGCCATCGGGAACTTGGATATGGGAGTCTGTTAAAAGCTAATCCATTTATTTCCTTCTTATTTCTTTTTAACCCTTCTAGCTTATTATTATGGAAGTTGTCCATAAAATCAAGATTAACCAAAGTGCCTAAACTTTGAGGAAGCCGGAATCTGAGCCTTCTGGCTAGTTTGTCCCTGTTTCATGACTGACTCATCCCAACTGTCCCTCACAGTCTTTTTTAAACACACATGTAGGTCATGCTTAGGCAGATCCCACTGTATTTTTTGTTTCACTCAGCACTGTTGCAAGTTGCTGTATTTTGTTTCCAGTGAAACAATCTCTCCTGACAAAGAATGCTTCTTGCTGCAAGGTATTTCTAGACACATTTGAAAAATCATTATAAAAGTGCTCTGTTCCAGAAGCCTCACCTCATATTGTTCATTTTCATTTTCTCGCTGTGAGGAGTTGCACCCTGTGCCAAGTGAGTTGTATAATTCTGTGCATTTTGTTTATTTTGTTGGTAATATTGCAAGAATATCATACATGCAAATTTCATTCAGGGCACAGAATGCTTTTGAGGTTTTGCACAAATAAAAACATTTCTCCCTCTGCATTCGCTCCTCTCCTGTGTTACTTGAGAAGAGTTGGGATTTATGTTGCTGCCTCAGGACTGATTGACAAGACCAGTAACAAAACTGAGATTAGTTCTCTTGTAAAAATATAAAAGGACTGTGAATTGCAGTGTTAAGGATATCAGGGCCCTGTGGCTCTCTTTATGTCTGCTCAGCAGTTCCTTCTTCCTTGCAATACAACACATTTTTCTCTTATCCAGCACAATTCATAGAGCTCAAAAAGAAAATAAATACTGTCATCATTGAGAGCCTTCTGCTGTGGCCAAGCTGCAGGGTTTAATCTTTGAGGAAGAACTCATTAGGGAGGAAATGTGCTTCATGATTTCCCGTAAACAGCTCCTCAAGTCCATTTTTCTAAAGGTGTGGATCTGTGCCAGGCTAAGCCACCCCAAGCCCAGGCTGCTGTCTCCTCGCTCCCTGCTGTGCCATGTGCTGGCTCAAGAAGCCAATGGGGCAGGATATGGTCCCTCATCAAGCTCCCCCACAATCACTGACACCTTGGACCACTCCAGCCACACTGCACAGGGAGTGCAAAACTGTGGGTTATTCACAGGGATATTCCTCAAAACAGGAATATAAAGCTTGGCTTTTCATCAAGAAGGAACAATGAAGGTGAGAGAAAGACAATGTCCTATTTAAGGAGATGCTCTGGTTGCAGACATGTGGAGCTGAGGAGTTGGGTTTAGGCAATACCCACCACTGCTTCTCATCATAAGAAATGAAGAGAGTGTTCTCATGCTATACCTGCAGTTTGATTTGTCTTACTGCCCAGTGCTGTTAAATTTTTAGATCAGTTTAATTTTTAACTCCAGTGCTCCTAGTTAAAAATTATTATGTTCTGAATGGAAAAAAAAACAAAATCAGAGGAAGGCAAGGTGTGATTTCTTCTGATTCTGGCAAGTGAAATAATTATTCTAGATTAAAACTTCCTTGCCTAAAAATGTTTGGTGATTGTAGTTTTCCTCTTATTCTGTCTTTATCTCACCTGTTTGTAATCTGGAAGCTTCTTTGGTTTTTGTGTACTAGATGAGTTATAAAAACCTTGTCATCTCATCCTTTCCTTTAGAGATCAGAGGATCTTTTCTCTCAGGTTATTAGGGTTCTTAGGATCTTAGTGTTGATTTTGCCTTGTAGTCATTAAAAACAATTCTTGTCATTTCTCTATACCGTGTCTACTGTGGAGTTATTACATTTTTGTAGCCAACAGACAAATTTGACCAGTATTCTTGAAATCAGGCTGAACATACCTTCTAAACACAGCTTTGAAATGAGCTAAGTCTGCAGCTTCTGAGAAGCACCTGGCTCTTCCCAGAAACTGCTGTGGTGATTTAATCTCAATTTTTATCTTTGGTTTCTAGCATACTGCAGATATTTACTACTTTCAGTAAACCCCCTGAATTTAAGCTGGCCAGATTCTGGGAGTAAATATTTGTAAGTATCTACTTAGCCCTTTGTGTCTAGGAAGCCCTGTGCATGGGAGATGTCTCCCTTTATCACGATTTAAAGTTGAGGTCCTGAGTGTCTATATAATAACCCAATATCTGGCTGGGCCTTTGCAAGAGAAGTTAAATTGATTCCATTTTTTCTTTTTTGTCATTGTTTAGTCTATCATTTAATCTGCCAAGGCATATGCAAGTTTAAATTGATTGAAGTGTTCTAATTTCCTGTCCTGAACATGTTGTGTAATAGCCTTCTTTAGCTTTTTAAAATATTTGCTGTTTCACTCTAGCACTGGTGGGTAAAGTAATTACCACATCAGACCAGTTGGTAGGATTCCTCGAAATCTGCTGGGTCCTGTGCGCTGTTGGGGCATGATTAGACCCTGCCACATACGGTTTCTAGGTCATAGGCAGTATTTACGAGTTGACAGAGGGAGATCTTCACCAGCTGTTACCAAGAGGGGGCTGCTATAGTAATTTTAATGTTTTAGCCATAAGCTTTATTTTCAATAAAAATATGCTAATACATGTTTGTTTCATTGCCTTTAGTAAACTTATTCAGATCCTCAGTATCAACTTGTGCTGATTTTCTTTTTTTAGTCTTGAAGTTCTATTTGTAAATACTCTGAAAGCAAGTGATGAAAAAATATCAGAGGCTTAGAGAACTTTCCATGTTTTTTGGTCAATTTGGTGTCATCATCATCTAAACATAGTCAGGCTGGACTCTGGAAGACGTCTCTGGGGTAACAGGTCCCTTGTTTTTGCCTTTCACAGGCACTGTCGTATTACCCTTTTTATAAGCGTATTCAGCTTCGTCTGGGTGCTTGTTTTTGTTTGGGAAACTGTTCCCAAATGTTGCAATTCTCAAACACTTTTCTGAGCTTCTTTAAATTTCCTTTCCTATTCCTGTCCTGTTCAGAAGGACAGAAAACTATGCTCCAGGGGCTAAGCCTAAAGGCAAGACTGGACCTTGCATGCTGGACAAAAAATGTTGCTAGTGTCTCCCCAAGGTGTGCTATTCGTTCTTAAAGCTCTCCACTTTCAGAAGCAAACTGCGCAAACGTGAGATCAGAAATCATGTGCTTGAATTAGCTAATAAATAATGTTTCCTGGCATCAGCAGCAACAGAACGTAATCATCTTCATTGTACGAAGTATGAGACTGTGTTTAGCACCAAATGGCATTTCATGTTGACCTCTTATAAATCCGAGCTATCTCGATGATAACAGACAAACATGGATTCAAACTGCAGATTTGGATATTTTGCTCTGCCTACTCAAAAGCCAGCTATTTCAGGGGTGAATTTTAGTGATTTATGATCCCTTCTCATATTTCCAAAAGGCATTTCTTTACCAGTTTACAGGTTTTCTTCCCATCACTTTGTCTTGTTTAGGTAATACATAAATCTGTCAGAAAAGAGCATCATCTATAACCTCTGAGGCCCCTTAGTGACAAGCCCCATTGTCAAAGGCAGGCACTTTGCCAGGAAACTGTGACTCCCAGAGTGTGCAAGGTTAGGGGGAAAGTATACTATTGCCAGAGAAACTGTATTCCAAGTGGATTTGTGTGGAACAACAACGATATCCAGTGACTGGTTAAATTAGCCACAGATGTGTTTTCTACAACACTGTCCAAGAAGATATACAGTACTTTAAGGCTTGGTTCAGACATAATGATCTTCTGAAGTCAAATCAGATCCAAGCAAAATTTCATTGGTACTAGGGAAGCTTTAAAGGAATTGTGTAATATGATTCAGGCAAGTAGATGAATCAGACTGCTGCGAACTAAACAAGGAGCACATCGGTGAGAGATGAGGTAAGACAGCTTGCATAGAAGTGTGATAGTTTGATGTTAGTAGTTTGCTGTTAAAATTTGAGCTGCAGTGGATTGACATGTGCAGTTAAACGGTCACATTCTGCCAGCCACCTGCACAGAATGTGCGTGCCGAGGAGGATCTCCGGGTGGTTTCTTTCAGCTTTTCAGAATGTACGAGAGCTTATTTTTGCACTTGCCGTCTCCATTGCTGTGTTGCTGTCCCTGTACTGCTCCTCCTACACAGCAGTGCTGCCGGTTTCAGTTTAAGAGGATAATTACTCTGCTGAGGGCAGTGTACTTATTTAATATTTGGATAATTTTCACATACTGAAATCAGAATACTGGTGAAGTCTCTGGGACTTTTCTCATACAAGATAATTTTGTCTCGGCATCACAGCTCTAGCAGTACATGGGATTTCTGTCTGAGATCGGTGTTGAGAAGCTCAGCTTCCATCCCGCAGCTGAATTCTGACTCTTGCTCTTAAACTTCAGATAAGACAGACGGTGGAGTGAAGTCCTGTTGAATTACAGATCTGCTATACGGTTTAAACTTCTGGGGAAACATAAGCAGCTTAGTTACTGCAGTAGTTGGAACAGAAAGCAAGAAAAGCTTTTGCTGTATTCTATGACCTATTTCTTGACCATGTTATTTACTTGAACTAAATTGAATACGGTGTATTAAAATGTTGTCATCAAAAAGAGCCTGGAAGTATTCAGCTTAGATTCTCATTGCAATAAGCATTAATAGTAAAACATTAATTTAAAAAATAGCAGTTTTGTCAAGGAGTTGCAGGGAAGCTTTAAATAAAAAGAATTTTCACAATAGAAATACCATATTGTTGTGGATGAAATCTTACCTCAGTTGCTGTTTTTCAAAGATTTATTAAATGTTTTTAACACTATTGGTGTAAATGCAGAAACAGATCTATTTAGGTTTGCTTTGAATTTTCAGATACAGTTCCAAAGAGGGCTCAAATGCTGTGAATTTATTAACAGAAATGTTATTTTCTTTTCCTTGTTACCTCTTTGTAATAATTTGTTTTAATCAAATTGTATTGCTTCCCATCCTCTGCTTCCAATTTCCTCTCACTTGGGCTCTGAAATTCTGCTTCAGGAGATTTTACACTTCTATTCTTAGGAATTTTTGCAGGTCACATGCAAAGCCGTGTGTGTGTGTGCATGCATGCGTATGTATCTTTAGACAGCATACCAATAATTAGAATAACCCTGCAAAGTCATGGCTTTGCTTCAGGAGAACTCATGGCAAAAAATGAAACATGCCTCCGTTTACAGGTATATTTTTTGATTTTGACCTAAGAGAGCCGGACATCCTGACAGCTGACAGAATGTGTTTCTTCTAGAACATTACTATTTTGAAAATGCTCGTACTATAGCTTTATTTCTTCTCTCTTTGCAGGGTCTTTGTAAACAGAAGTTTAGCCATGGAAAAGATAAAGTGCTTTGGTTTTGATATGGATTATACACTTGCTGGTGAGTATCTTAAGTCTTTGTTGTTGTTGACTTTGTAATATTGCCTCTTGTTAAGCAAAAACCAGTTACTGGTTGGATTACTCCAATTAGCAAAATATATCATTCACTCTTCATTGTACTTTCATTTTAGGTGGTTCCCTTAAATTTGTAATTTGCAAGCTGTGTTTGGTCGCAAGCCATGTTGCTGTAGTACAGTTTCAAGTGATTATGGGCATCAGGGAAACCAAAGCTTAATAAGTTTAATTGCTTCCGTAGATTCTGCTATATTTTGATACTGTCCTGGGTGCAAGCTTGGCTTTGAATAACAAGTGATTTCTTTTCTCCTTTGTGCGTATGGTGGGCTACGCTTTTAGTCAGCAGATTCTCCTGTGCCCTGGCATGGTAATTTTTTAGTAGGTTTTCCTCTTTCCCACTCCTTGTTTGGCCACATCAGTGACTCATTTTGAGAAGAGGGAAGGCAGGGGGAGTGTCTTCTGTCAGCTGAACAAGTGAATTTAGAAAGCTTTGCCCATTCTTTATGGCAGATAAGCCATGGGAGGTTGCGTAAGACTGTTTAGTTTCATACAGTTTTTTGCATGACTTCTCCATCTTTCATATACTTGACAGGCACGTTCTCTGAGATTTTTGATGAAGGGGGGTTAAAGTTACTGTTTTCTGTATAGTCAGACTTGCATGATTTTATGTATTTTAAGAAGAAAAAGATAAAAAGCCCACTCCAACTTTCCTAGGTTATAGTATCACAAAGGCTGTAACTGAGGATGTCACTTACAAGCCTGCCTTCTTTCTCATTACCACTTCCAAGGCTGTGGATGAAAAACTCCCATCACTCTTGATATTTCAATTTAGAATTGTGAATATAAGCTGAGAAAATATGAGGTAGAGTGTCAGGGTCACCTAATAATAGGTTAATGCAGTATGGCAACTATGGTCATCCTGTTACTGTGTCTACTGAGAAGGAATAAGAGATGAGTAATGTGGTTAGGGACAGTATGAGGGTCACAGGAGCTGGGTCAGGGGCTAAGCAAAGGGCAGGAAGGTTTCCATGTGCTCATCGTTTAACACAATGCTGCAAGGAGCAGTTCTGGAGGCTGTGGCAGGTAATTGCAGCTTATATTTAGCTCGCTTGCTTTTGTTCTTTTAAGCAGTTATCCATGAGACAGTAGTTATATGTAAAAGGTTTGGTCGCTCAACACCTTATTTATACATCTGTTTAAAGCTCCTGCCACTTTTTAAGTAATGAAGTATATAGTTGTTAATCCATGCTGGATCTGGCTGCAGGCGCGTGCTTTCTGTGTTTGTGTTTCCCAGCTGTGAGAGCCTTGTGGCAGTGCCTTTAAGGAGTGCAAAACAGTTGTTCAAGAACAAATGCTTAAAAAAAAAAAAGGTTATGAGTTTCGCTTCCATCATGGAAAAACAACTTCTGTGCCTTTTGCAAACTGGCGGCGTTTCCCAAGGACTTGATTGATCCCAGTGGGGCTGGCATGGAGTACAAAGTGTGTTGCTAACTTTCATCCTGACAGAAGGAGAGCTTCAGCACTATCCTCACTTCTCCAACTGTTCATTTTACTCAAGTGTTGCTTGTTCCTGTAAACACAGAGCAAATGTGTTGTTATCCGCAAAACGATGCTTGGCGTGATGAGATGAAAATATGTAAATGTTTCAAACATCCTAGAACAGTACCCAGGGACATGGAAACGTGGGGCTTCCAAGGCTGAAAGATCATAGTGCTACAGTTAAGTAGGCAAATTTGGTGCATACAGGGGAGTTGAGTAACAGGATATGGTGCAGGAAAAGAAATGGGATGTGGTCTGAGCAGCAAACTGGAAGTCTGGACCACTCCGGGGTAAGCTGTTGTTCTATAACTTCTTCTATGGTACAACAGAGATAATAGCTGCAGATCACTTTACAAAGAGTTATGAGAATGTAATTAGGTTGGAAAGCCGTTTGCAGATGAAAGCATTGTGTCTGGTAAGTACTGTTTTCCCTTTTTTCACTTGACTGGGAAATTAACATACAAAATTACCTGTTTGTCTTCTTATGTCTTAGAGTTATCCTTTCTTCTCCATGTGGGCTTTTGTTATCTGACCATTATTTGCTATATATAACTGCTACACACAAGAAAAATTACTTATTCATTGCTGGGGTTTTAAATAGTGTAGTGTTAGAATATAATTATGATTATAATTAATTAATTTAAAATGAAGAAGTGGGACAAGTGAAGTCTTACATTAGTATGTTGCAGTGCATTCATTAGACCCAGTTGTGTTTTCTGTCTGGGCATATTATCCCTTACATAATCTTTCACATAGACATGCTACTGTCTAGATTTAAAAAAGAAAAAAAAAAGTAAAAAAATAGTTTATCTGTAGTTTATCATCTATAAATGGTATCTGCATACCAGATGGTACATGCTGAGCAGTATTTTGGAGACCATTCAAGACATGTAAATAGACCAAGGAAGAACAGAACCATCTCCAGTGTCATCAGCTCCTCTTCTAGTTTTCTTCATTTGTACTTTCAGATATTGCTAAGTCAGTTTTCTGTAAAGTTGTTTAAAAATATCCAAAGCACAATCTTCCTATTCAATGACTGAATCTTCATATTCAACGACTGAAGGCAGTCAGAGCCTTTGACCCTGCCAAAATCTATATGCAACATCCATTCCCCTCTCTGTAGTGAATAGAATTGGTTACATTCTAACTCAAACGAGGACATTCCCATCAGAAATAAGCTAATGGCATTCATCTCATAGTTTGCAGTCATACATTTGACATCTCAGAAGAAAAATTATTATTTTGGAATACCTTGAGTTACCTTTCTTGTGAAAAGGAGGCTGTGGTATCAGTAAAAGAAAACATGTGGTCACTCTACTCTCTTTCTTCTTCCCAAATCAGTGGCCAATAGTGGCCAATAGAAGTCTTGCTAGGGAGGTATTTCAGTACCAGAGAAGTCA
Organism: Brachypteracias leptosomus; assembly: GCA_013401335.1. NCBI lineage: Eukaryota > Metazoa > Chordata > Aves > Coraciiformes > Brachypteraciidae > Brachypteracias > Brachypteracias leptosomus. The sequence continues at coordinate 428,543 of VYZX01017277.1, read as the reverse complement.
GAGTAACTTGACTTATTTTGAATTTCAGAAGCTTGAGACAGTTTTGTTCTTGTACTTTATGAGTTTAAGGACACAAATCTACTTACAGTAACACTGTTTTCTATCTAGAACAGTCTAATTTTGGTAGGGACATGGAATTTCCATTTTGAAGTATATTGTTACAGCTATTACACACATGCTGCAGTGATCACGTGTTCTACTACTAGCATGACCGAGAATGTCAGCTTGCCAACTGACAGCGGTTTTAGTATCATCATGTTACATCGCACATAAAATATGATTTCATGCATTGTTTTATAGGGTAGTATTTCTTAGCCTTATTAAATTAAAGAACCACTTAACTCAGAATTGAAAAAAATCAGGGCTGTCTGATACAGTTTTGCCAGAGTGAATTTGTTTGCTTTCAAGTCAAAATTAGGTTAAACTTTGAATTCTTGTCAATAACTTCTGTGTTCTCTCATTGTGTTTATCTCTTCCCTTGCATAGGGTTGAGAAATACTGTTAATGGATGGGTTGAGCAAACAAAGTCTTTCTGTCTTGAAGAAAAGAGCCTGAAGATTTTAGCCTTCTCTTCTCAGAAACAATGGACATTAAATTGCTGAATTTGTAGCCACTGTGATTACAGTTAGAATTAGTTTGACTTCTGGGAGCTCAAAACAAAATGAAAGCAAATTGAAGTAACTCTCATAGATTTTTTTTCCTTGTCTTCCCATCAAGGATTGCTGTTGCATCGTCATGGGGTGCATAAGATCTCCTACATGTATGGAAACTCCCAAGTCTCCCTAGGTTTATGTGCTGCATGCACTAATACTGGAGGCTCGGAGATGTGTGTTCTAAATGAAGTTGACTATCCTCTTCCTGTTCAGTCTGTTTGGTTTGCTTATGTTAGTGAATCATATTTAGCACATAAGAGAATGTTTCTTTTGAGCTAGATGTTATTGGAAAGGAAGTAGAAGGAGCAGAAAGAACAGCAGGGTTTGACTGTGGTTTGTGTGTATAGTTAAATAGCTGCTGCTTAGAATCTTGGAGGGCTTGACGCAAGCAAGAGTCAGCAGCTATTTCAGCCCTTGCTGTTAGCAGAGGTTAAGACAAGTTTCTGTGATGTTCTGTAGTCGTCACCCCAGCCGCCCTCTGTTCTCTGCTGCTGACCTTGCTGCCTGCCAGCCAGGGAGCGAGGCCTGTGCCGCTTCCCCTGGGTTCCCCTGCTCCTTGCAAAGCATCAGCACTACACCAGGGTCTGCAAATACCCGTGAAAGGCCGTGCTTGCTGTCAGGAAAGAACTGAGAAATTTTGAAAAATGCCTTTTTAAATCCTTAAGTTAGAGAGATTTGAAGGTCCCTTTGTAGTGCATTTTTGTTTGCTAAATAGTAGTTTATTTTATTATCCGAATGATTCATCTCTGCTTATTCATACTAACTGGCTGGAAGACCGGTAGTCAGTAACAATTCTGGTCTGTCTTCCTGTTTTACTAGTATAGTCAAAACTGCCATGCTTTGATAAAGGAAAACATGACATGTAATCCAAAAGATTCACAGCCTTCTCTGTTTTGTGTTTACTGCAGTTTGCAGGAAGAAAGGTAAAGGTATGTCAATAGAGAGTCTTCATTGCAACACTCACCTGAGACTTGGAGTTGGTGAGGCCCATTGAAAATGCAGCAGAGCGAGACTGGTTTCACACAGGATTTTGTTCGGCTGCTTCCTTCTCAGTGTGAGCTATGTTTGTAATTAGTAGGTCTGGATCCAAGTAAGGCAGGAGGCTTTAACATTACTAGGTCTTAAATGGAACGGGTTGCACAATGAGGTGACGGATAGATGTCCCTTCACAGGAGCAGGGCTAAAGCAGTGGGGTTCTCAAACTGGTTGTAATTTCACACTGGGACATTGTCAGATGGAGAGGGAAATAGTAAGAATTACAAACTCAATTGTGCTTGAAAAGATTCCTCTGTGACTACCTTCCTTCTTCAAAAATTATGGCCTTGTTGAAAGCTTTATCTTCTGTCTCTGAGGTAGATAAGTTGTAGTATCAGTAGGCAGGAGGCTTTTAGTTAGAATGCGCTTCCTGTACTTAAGTCACTGCTGCTTCCACATTCTCCAGAAATCAATTATAAAATTATCATTGGCTGCTGAAAAGTGTTTCAATAAAAAAGAAGGGGAAATGAGGCTTGAAAGATACTGGATTTTTTGTGTGCAGATATGATTAATACAACATAATCTGATTGGAATATAGCTTGTGTCCTGGAAACATTGCCAACTTAATGCCAAGATTTGGTGCACTGCAAAGATTTTATTGCAAAATTGCTTATGCTTTCAGCTGTAGCACTTCCCTTCTCATCACATGGGAAAAGACATGAGAAAGACAGCTTTAGTCTTTCCCAACTTACTCCAAAGTGCAACATGCATAAACAGGTTTTGCCCCTTCCTCAAGTAGGTGTTTGTGTCTAAGCTATCCTTGCAGTTTGGAGGAGAAGGAAATTTTTCACACCTACACCTTACTTTTGAAATGTTTTTACCTGTTGACTGTGGAAAAGATACACTCAACCAGAGGTAGGATTGGCTTGTTGCTGCATGTGATCTGGGAGAAAAGGTGGCAGCTGGATTGAGAATGGATTCTTCAGTCGATCCAGTATTTTTACTGTAGCAAAGTTGTATCAGTTTTCTGTGTTTCATTTTCTACAACGCAGAAATGGGTCTAATGAATTTGTACTTCGTATGAAAAACTTTTGGATTGCACAGATGAAAAAAAAAAAGCGTAAACGTGGGAGTTCTATATGTGAAAGACTGAACCGAATGCTTAAAAAAGCTGCTGACCTTGTAATGTAAGCAACAACACAGAAATATTTGTTCCTCTGTTCAGATACTGTTACTGTCTGTTTAGTGATACTGGACTCCCAATGTTCTAACCAGGTTCTCCTGCTTTTAGGTTACAGGTTTGTCTTTAGTTTCATCATGATGTAAGGACTACAGGCTTTGAGGCTCTTTTGGGGAGATACTAGGCAGTCTTTCTTCTTTCATAGTTCTCTGGGTAACACAATTTGTGCCATACAGAAGTAGTATGGTAACTAGAGAAAGGAAATGGTCAGTGTGACAACAGTAGCCTTCAAACTGTACTAGTAAAAAATGAGAGATGCATAGACTATTGCACATCTGCTGTCTGCCTTTTCGCATTTGCACATTTCCAGTTTAACAGGTGCAGATTTCAGAGGCTGGTTTAGCCATTAGTGTTTTAGAGCTAAGGGCAGATGGAGAATCTAAATTGCTCCGAGTATACTTTGAGCTGGATGTTTTTTCAAATACCAGTGCAGTGATGGAGTGGCTATTGTCCCTGCTGTCTTTGTGTTGCTGCTCTTCAGCATTTGACCATTTAAAGCTGTGTAATGAGCAAACCGAGGTCTGGAGCTGTGGGATCTCACACACTGGCATTGGGAATGAGGAGTGGAGAAAGCATGTGTTGCTTGCTCCATCCCAGTAAATCACCAACTGACAAACTGTTAATCTGCTGTCTGTGGATTCTTGAAGAATCAGTGTTAGGCAGAAGCTGCTGAAAGAACAAGTCTTCACAGTGTAAGCAAAGTTTCAAAAGCTGGTATATTCTGTTTTCTTGCCATTAAAAACATGAGAATAACACCAAGCTGGGTCAGTGGGCTTTTAGTATACCAACAGTCGATTCTTGTCGTTGCCAGATAGATGGAAATACGGAGGTATTTTTCACTCTAATAGACTCCCTTATCTAGTAATCTTAATACCACAACAGAAGTGCTATTAGGTTGCAAATACCATTGTGATGACAAGAACAGCTTGTAGGAGGAACCAAAGCTGAGAGTACAGAAGGCTTTAACTCTGAGATCACGTGTGCTATTTGCTTTGTGAATGCCATATTTTAGTGCACTACAGAAAAAAATATGTATGTGGCTTACCGACAGCATGGACACTTGTGCTACATGTAAGCCCAGGTGTACATAGTTAAACAAATGCGTATCTCTTGAGGCTCACTCTTTAAGGGAATATGGAAAGAACTAAGCAGCTTTATCTCTTTGGACGCTGATACATGCCTGAGTAATGCCTTAGGTGTAGTGTACAAATGGCTACTATACCTTTAAGTAATTTTCTTTTTATTTCTAGACGGTAGCAAATTGTGTTTGAACATTAAACCCATGCAACTATTTCTTCCCTGTTCAGAAAACTTCATTGAAGAACTAAGCCCCTGTTTTGGCACAGTAGTTTGTTTCCATGGAAATGCAGGGATATTTCCAGTAGGGGATTATGACTCCCAGTGGGCTGTATCTGAGAGAGGTAAATTGTGAAGGCCACTTGTTAAGCACAAAAAAAGATTCTCTTGTGTCAGAGAAACCATTAAAAATTCCCATAAAAGAACAGGTGACTGTGTAGTTATCTTTAAAATATTATTCCAGTGCAAAGGAATGTTATGCCAGCTATTAAAACTGACAAACTAGAGTTTCCTTGAAATGCAGAGTCCGTCTGAATTGCTTCTCTCAACATGCAAAATGTGACCTCAGTGCTGCTGTTGTTACCTCAAGCCATACATTTTTATTCAGCAGAAGAAATCTTTCCAACACTAAGCTCTGTTTTGCCAGCCTCTGAGGTATATCCAAACAGCCCAAATCTTTGTTATATTGAAGGCAAACAAAGTGCAGCAGCAGCAAGCTAAAAATATCTGGAATTTACCAGTGAGAGCACTAATAAGCCTGCTTTGGGAAGAGTTAAAGCTGATGATACTTGACAACATTTTTGGTTTTAAATCAAGTAGAAACACAGCACTAAAAACAACCTGGAGTGTAGAACCAGCAATTCAGAGCCAAGCTGAACGTACAACAGTGTCAGTCTTTGAAGCAACAACAAATCCTGTCTTTACAGATCCTTTTAGCATGCAGAGTGGTGGAATAGGAGCTGATACAGTTCCAGGTTAGAGGTTTTAGAGCTGGAAGCTGTGCTGTGCACTTGGGGATGTTTGCAGGAGTATTAGAGGTAAGGAATTTTCCATCGCTCTTAGTCTGCAGAGTGGGTGCACAGCTGCTTTATGGGCACTGCTGCAGTTGAGGACTGCAGAGCCTTTGTGCTCCTCTGTAGGTGTATGCCCTGTACTTGGCATTGTCAGAAAAGGGTGCTGGGGAGCTACTGAAGCTCATATCCAAAAGATTCAACCCTCTGATAATTAGTGACTCTTACCTTGCTTCCCGTTATCAGATTTACTGTCAATAACATCTGTGGCTACAAGAGACTTAGTGCAAGATCTGGCTGGTCATGCACAGCAGAGCAGCTTGTGTGGTAAGCATACAAAAGTATCCTGGGACATACCTGGAGGTTTTGTCAAGGTCTCATTTGCTGATCACTACAAATACAAAATTTCTAGTGAAATAGAAAAGGTACATTAAATATTGAAGTGTGCTTAAAACTCAGCTTTGTTTGCTGTACAGAACACTTCTATGTCTGAAAAGATTTCTTTGAGTAAATGAAAATTATGTTCAATGTGGCAGCAGTTTCTTCTCATTTCAGATTGAAAAAACAAGTGAATTCAAAGAAACAAAACATACTGTTGTTACTCATTTTGCTTGTTTGGTACTATGAAGACTCAATTTAAATCTAGGCTGAAGTACTACTATTCTGCTTTGCATAATACAATGCATTTTTATTTATGGTCTAGTGGTTAAAATCAAAACCCAAGAGTCCAGAGGACTGGGGTCTGTTCCTGGCTGGTTTCCAACTTGTTTTGACCATAGACAAATCTTTTATGGTCACAGTTCAGCTGAGCCCATAAACAAATGGCAAGTCAGTGATTCACTGTGTTCCTAATTGAAAACATATGAATTGTCCCATGGGTTTCGTTTGGGATTTCTTGCGGTTACAGTCAGGCACGTTCACCACTTCATTGGTTTGTTTACAGGCACTGAGCTGCTGGGTCGGCACAGCATAAATGTGCAGGACTCCATTGCCCCACACACAGGGAGGCACAGAGCAGGCACGTGTTTACGTGGGCAGAGGTGAACTGAAACCAGTGCCATATGCAGCCAGGGCTTTAAACAGGGGTGTTCTTTTGTGTCCAGTGAGGATGCTGTGAAGTGCAGTCTCTGCAAAGGCCATGGCAGAAGTTGATGTAACATTCAATGGGTGTTTGGAAAGAGAAATGCAAGGCAAAGGGAGCTGCTTACCCCTACTCCTGGGATTGCCAAGCCAGCCGACCATGTTTGTACAGAGGCTTTCGCTGTACAGGTACATATGCAGGGCTCCCAGTTCTCATGGAAAAGAAAATCCTCTGCCGTGTTTCCAGTGCATGCCAGGCTGTGCAAGCCAGCAGTGAGTCTGGGCTCCTGTCAGAGCTGAGCAGCCTGGCTCTGCTGTCAAAATTGAAAGGAAGCTAACACCCAGGTGTGAAACTTAGACATGATGTTTCAGATTCCTTCCTGTGTAAGTAATGAATCATTTTAATATAGAGAACAGCATAACTTGAAATGTTACTATTTCCCTCTCATTATGTTTCAATGACAGTGCCTGACAACACCTCCTCTGGTTAGAAAAGACCCCATAACACAGAAGCTGAAGTCATTAGTATTCTAGAGCATAAATCCTCTTCTGTTCTAGTTATATATGAAAACTGACATTAATCTGTAATGGGTTATGAAGATAATAGATACCCTGAAAGGAGGTCAGTATATAGAGGTCAGATAGCATTCTTCACTACCTGGTTTCTTCAGAGGATCCTCAGACCTCTGGCCCTACAGCTGAGACAAACTTTCCTCAAACTATGGCAGTATATGAAATGCCTGCTCAACCCTTAACTAGTGTGTTTAATTGGTATTGTTGCTTTGGTGGAGCGTATTTTATAGTTAAGCCCAGTGTCCCAAACACCTCCAGGACTGACACTCACTCTTTCCCTCTGAATTCTCAGCTGGAGTTGCAGATTGGGTGATCAGAAGTGCCAGGGAAATGAATATTTGGTGTTTGTGTGAAATAGTCAGTGGTCTGGTTGGTTGTGGAGGGGTGACTGTCACAGACATCCTGGCAGTAGCAGGCACTAAATTCCTGGCTTTGGGGCTGTGTGCAGAGGGGATGTTGACAGAATGGAGAGCTCTGGGGAGAGATCTATCCTGTTTTGAGACACTAGTCTAGTACCTCATTTGATAGACATTATTGAGGCAGGACACTTGTACTGTTATGGGGGAGGGGATTGTAAAAGGGAATCTTGCTTCTCAAGGTTTTAAGCACTTTTCATCAGCACAGCATTGATATAAATGTATTTCTAATATATACTTGCATTATTTATTCATGGTGCAATTCAGAATACAGATCAACATTTAAAATTAGCAGCACTTTGATCCTACTCTTTAAGTCAGGTTTGTGTAATTTCAAAAGTGTATTTGCACAAGCTTAATTATGCATGTTGTGCCTGAGACATATATAAATCCAGCTACTAGTTACCACCTGACCATGTGTGCCCCTAACTGCCCAATTTGCATGCCTTACTCATGGGGGAATAAACAGCAACTGAAAAAACCTATTTCAAGTTATTTTGCTTTCATTTCTTCAAGACTTAGCACAAAGTAATTGGGCTGCATCCTGTGCTTCAGAGAAAAGTTTAAAACCCCCTGTCTACCTTTTGGCTTATCTGTCTTTGTGTGACCTCTGGAGGACCCAGATAGTGGGTAAAATTTCTGAAGACTGAGTGTTTGTTAAAGCTTTTTGCAACCCTTTGGAGAAGGTCATCACCTCTAGTTTGAGAAATACTGATCTTATCTAAACACCTGGAAGTCAAAAGCCAATTAGTTCCATCTGCCAACCGAAACAGTTTGGGTAGACTAAGATGTTTCAGTTCCCAAGAGACACTCAGTGGCCAGGGCCAAGGACAGGGAACCCCAGAAATGGACAATGCTCTCAGCACCTGCGTGGGGAAGGAGTTGAGCCAGTATATGCCCAAAGGGTCAGAGCAGGTGGTGCACCAGCTGCAGAAAGCAGCTGCTCCCAGTGAAGTCCCCTGCCAATATGGGGATGTTTCTGGGGGCACTGCAAGCACCTTTCCCTGGGCATTAGCTGGGAGGGAGGGCAGGTGAGGAGTTGGCTGATAGAACAGATGAAACTCCTTTGGGAGATGCTAGGATGTCATAGGAGAGCACGCTGGCAAAAGAGAGTGACAGATGGGGAAAAACTGGAGGCAGGGATGAATGAGACTTCAGGTCATCATTTAGTAGTCCTCACTTTGCCTTTCTCTCCAGAGGAGCTGCCCACTTTGTGGGCTTCTGCTGTTAACTGTAGCAACCTTCTGAGCTGATCTTTCCCTTTCTAACCCAGGCTGTTGCTGGTGATGAGGAGCTGCTTCCTGAAAGCTGCCTCAGTGGTGTGGGAAATCAGCATGTGGTCACTGTTCTCCTATGATCCATAAATAGCTTGTAAGAAGCATCAACGAGCCCTGGAAGAAAACATGTTCTCATCTTCATTGAGAATCTGCCCAGCCTGAATTTGAAATCCTTGTGCATTTGGAGGAGGAACAAGGAAAGAAATGGGCAGCCCTTGAAGGGCTTTCTCCTGTCCACAGCTTAAACAGAGCCATCACAGGCACTGCAGTTTCCCCCAGCTATTCATTTTGAAACAAAACAGACTTAAAACATTTATTTTCAGAGAAGCCTTCCAGGAGGTCTGCATACTTCTGTGGGTCCTTTTTGCAACATCATTCCAGTCCATTCAACATTGTATTTACTGCAGATTGGATCTGATTGATTGCACTTGATTACTCTGTGCATACCTGTAAGTTGCAGAATAGGTCTCATCTTCTTACTGTGTGTGCTTGCAAACCAGTGCACTGCAATATGGCGCAGCACTATGTGCAAGTTCAGTACCGGTTTATCCTGCAATGCTTTGCACATAAAAGCCCAAGCATAAGCGTCTTAAAGTTTACAATTTAATGTAGATGTGCTGTGTCAGACTGACCCGGTGTGTGAGGCTCTTGCGCCTTCAGATACAGGGCAAAATTCTCTTCTCAGGTTCCTGGAGTAGCTCCTGAGTCAGTCTCCCAAGTCTCCTGCGCTGACACGTGCAGGCATTTTGTGGTGTGAAAGAGAGTGAGTGCCCTGAAAGGAGTAATCTGTCACTGAGGAATGGACAATAATGGCAAAGCCCCAAAATGAGCACGAGACCTTTTCTTGAACCAGTTGCTCTGTGTCTGAGAGAAACTCAAAGAGTTTGTGTCACGTGGGCAATGTGCTTGTAGCCTCTTCCTCCCAATTATCATTGATCTGATGCTCTAAGGCTGCTTTGTGGATATGAGGACAGAATTTTGCCTGCAGGATGCACAATTACCAAACTGTGCCTCCTCTGTAAATCAGTTTTAAGTGTATTTGGAATAGCTGCCAGGCCAGCTTCTGAGCTTACCAGAGGACAGAGCTCCAGCAGATACAGTCCCACATGGCACAGAGCTGTTGCAGTTTTAAAATCAGTCTGATTTTTTTCTTTAACAGGGGAGTCCAGTGTAACTCCGTCAAGATTGGAGTGACACTCTGAATCTGCATCTGCCTCATGTGAGTTAAAATCCTGGCAGCAGCATTTTGCATAAGCAGGAGCCTCCGTAGAGATTTTTTTTTTTTTAAATTTTTTCCTTTTCAGGAGGGCTATAAAATTGGTACTTGGCAGCAAAGGTAAAAACAACCACACAAATGCATGAGAATTGCATACCTTATTGCACAATCCCTGCTTGTTCCAGATTGGTTTCCCTCCTAGCACGTACTGTGTCAGGGACGCCCGCACTCATCACAGACCTGAAGGCTCGCAATGTTCACTCCTAGGGTTCTGCTTTTTACCTTTCGACAGTATGATGTTAAGCCAAGTGATGGTATTAAGGGGGGACTGAAATGTTGCCAGCTGGCTTCTGTTTTTTTAGAACCTTTGGTTGTTTTCTTTCCACCCCAGTTGCATAATCCCCGAGCGCTGGGTGCCGATTGCCCTGCACCGCTGAAGCATTTGCCTGTGTTGGAACACGGACTGTTAAAATAACATGGTCCTCTGGAGCTGGGGGCTTGGCATGGTGGCAGAGCCATGGCCATCAAGTAATAAGAAAGAAAAAGCCAAATCAGAATAAGTTGTAGTTTGTGCTTTGGTTTTACCGTTGTCCCACATGCATTGGGCAAGGGTGCTCTGAAAATGGATTTGTGGCTCTGCCTCTTCACCTGTCACCAGAGTTGGGGATGCTTGAAGACCTTGTCTGGGTGAAAGAGCTGAGGACAGGAGACACTGCATGGCAAATAGCTGAATTCATAGCATTGCTGTGGCATACAAATTATCTTCAGTTGTGGTCTCAGCAACCAAGTCTGATGGAGGGGCATGTTTCAGGAGAGTTTAAAACTACTTTTTTAATCACACAGCTGCAGAAGTGTGTCCTCTCTACTCTTTTTTCCCACAGATTCCTGAAGTAAAGAAGAGAGAGAGCAACCAGCCTTGAGTAAAATATTGAAATATTTTTTTCATCTAGTAATGCATATAACTGGGGCATCTTCCAGAATGTGTTGCTGTAGTTGCAGCAGTGTTAGCCTGTTCATACTTGATCTGAAGGAGGTAGATTATTTGTTTGCCCGGAAGCTCATGTTACTGAAATAGGCATTTGCACAGCTTATGAGAAATGTCAGTGAGTTGTGGCTCATACTGGTTGATGGAGCATGTGCTGTCGTGTAGGGTGCTCTCAAAGTGGGCTCATTGAGCTCTCAGTTTGTTCCCAGCTGTGTGTCTAATTAAAGGAAAGTTCATCTTGAACAGTAAGTATGATGGTAACTAGAGAATATTTATTGTCCCTTTCCCATTTCCAGGAGTTGTTTCCCGTGTTTCTGTTTAGTTTGTGTATTAATTAGAAGGCTCTCATTTTCCAGATATTGTGGAGTGGTAGACAAATAGGGAAGGACCTGAGGCATGAAGGAGCTAGTAGTTTAGTTTTATTCAAAGGGACATCAAAGAAGCAAAATCTAGATCTTGAGAGGCAGGAGGAATAACTGCCCCCCCACCCCCCATCCTCAGGAAACACTCAGATCAATCCTGTTGCAGTACTGCCTCAACAGAGACTTGGGATGATCAAAGCTGAGATTGATACCTGTTCTTCAGCCTTTTTTCTGCTGGTGCTTCAGCTTGTTTCCTTGGAGAGTTAAAAGGGAGCCTGTAGTGATATATCTAAGATAAAGAGGCAGATACAGAAAGGAAGAAATTGAGTGAAGGCATTTCATGAGCAGATGGCCACACGTCCACCACAGCTGTTCTCTGGTGGAGTGTTAACAAGATGTGTAGGTTGTTCAACAGAAAGCCCTACAGTTGGCCTGAAAAGGTTCTACTGGAGCTGTTGATGAACCACTTCTACTTGTCCAGAGGGGATGCCAACATGGTTTTTGAGACTCTGTGTCTGGGCAGTATCACCATGGTTGGTGAGTTCGGAAAGAGCAGGGATTCCTTGGAGAAATGTTTTGTCTGGGAGTGGTGTTTTATGGATAAGTTGGTAATGTGGTCAAATTCCCAGGAAGCTAATGAGGAAGAGTGCAGCAGCTTCAGGGACTGAGTGGGGAACTGGGGGCTGCTTCACATAATGGGGAGCTTTGCAGTGCTTTCACCTTCTGAGAGTATGTGCGGGTGTATTTGTTACCATTTGCCCTGGGAAGTGCCTTTACTATCCTGCATCAGGAATTCCTTTTTCCAGATGGTGCTCTGGTTTCACTCTCACAATATTGTTCATCACCTAACTTCCTTTTGCTCCCTCCAACTTTAGCTCACTCTCTAGAATTGCCTTGTCAGTCACTCCTTTCTTCATTAGCTGTAGTTTTTGATTGCTTATTCCTATCTATAGCTCAATCAACCCTTCCTTTCCTAAAGGACAGAAAGACTACGTGCGTTGAATGTTGTATCATGCTGTTGATGTTTGTCATTGGTATAACTATGCTTGAATATTTTGATAATGTTTTATTGATTTTAGTTATCTGTTTAAGAACATTACAATTTTGCTTGTTATGTTTTTAATGGTGTTAGTTTAATGAGGAAAATTAACTCTTAGGATTATGGCGCTTTTTAGATTATTAAGAGATATGGGAACCCTTTGTCATGGTTCTTGTGATCTGAGTCTTTTGACAGTCTCATTTCTTCTGTAGTCCTTGCCTTTTTAGTATTTTTTTAGTTTTGTTTTTCTTTTTTATTGTTTCAGACTGGGCTTCTATATTGCACAGTATATATACAGTGGTGATAACCTAGGCAGTATAGACAATGTATTAATAAATATTGTGAGGCCCACAGATGTGCTAGATCTCAGGAAAAGCAGTCTGACTTCTAACAAGGTTACTGTGTAACTTGCATATTTTTGTATTTTACTCAGCTAAATTTGAAATATTCAAATGTTTGAGACAGTTGGACCCATTGAACCCATGGTAACCCTCATTGCAGTTAAAGGTTTTATTTGACCTTATTATATCTTAGGACCAATTTAAGACAGCGACATGCAGCAAATGTAAACACACCTTCAGAGAAACACAGTGATTTCCATCTGTCATAGAAACACAGTGATTTCCTTTTAAATGTTAATTTAATTATCTGATTAAGCAGTAACATTTCCAGTACATGGGAAGGTTATTTGCAGGAAGAGATAGGCCTGGTGGTAGGAATAACTTGGTTAACACATCTATTTCTTCTGCACTGAGCTAAGGTGTGTGTCACAGATGAGCAGCTCTTCTGAAATTTGAGAACAGTAAGCTTGTTTAAGAGTAGCATTTTGATGCACAAGGGTAATAGCTAACAGTTTTTTACAGTACCATATGCTATTATTAACAAACAAATCATATGTTAACTTGACAGCTCTACCTTCAAGCTAACTTAGTCTGCAGCAAACATAAATTCCCCTGAGATGAAATCTGGAGATAATACCAAGCTTTGGGATCATATCCAGAGCAGTAACAGTAGCACAGCAGCGATGAATTTCAGGCTTTCTAACCATGAATACATGTGTTCCCAAAATTTATTGGTTTCTTCATCAGCTTTGCGAAAACACAGCAAACCAAAACGTGATCTGAGCAGGTGGAACAGGGAATGTTCATGCATCTGCCTAACGGGGCTGCAGGGAGAGGAGCTGCAGTTTGAAATACGTCTTTTCTGATGCAGAGAGCTGTGATAGACTGATGGATATTTCATGTGGTGCACTCTGCTGCTGAAACCCGAACTGCGGCTCCGCTTGGCTGCAGTCCTGGAGCATGAGCTAATTCCACTGTGTCTCCAGGCTGGGGAACCCGAGGCAGCGAAGGGCAGAAGTGAAGAAGGGAACGTGTGATGTGGAGGAGGGAGGAGGGCAAATGGGTACATTACTTTTAACTGCCTTTGTTTAACCCCCTAGCTGTTTTCAAATTTTCTAACTGAAATCTCATCTTGGTACAGTGTATAAATCCCCTGAATACGAATCTCTTGGATTTGACCTGACCGTAGAAAGATTAGTTTCCATTGGATACCCTCATGAGCTGCTCAATTTTGTGTATGATCCTGCATTCCCTACCAGGTAAATGACTAACAGATACCGACCCAGCCTGCTCGAGGCCTTGCTTATTTGTTCTGTAGAGTTCATAGGCAACATGTGAGGCCAGGTTTTCAGAACTGTGCCTGTGAAGCCTGTGGTTGACCACAGATCATGGGGAAGGGAGCAGACCGCTCCAGTACGTGAAGGGCCTTTGCACACATAAATCCATGCCAAAGAGGGAGTGTGCAAGAAAAGAGGCTTGCTGAAAACATGGTCTGAAAATAACCTTTCAAAGCAAAGACAGCAGAGACACAATTGGATTGGGAGTCAAGGGGAGAAGGAGCCATTACTGTCCATGAGGCTGCTAGACTGTCTCAGAGCATTTTTCTGAAGTGATTTTAATTAATAGTGTCCTGGTGTATGAGGCATGCTGAAAATTTAGCTGACAGTAAACAACAGTAAAAGTGGGACCAATCCAGTTCACTTCTCTGGATGAATCAAATGCTGAAAGTAAAGTTAATGATGCAAAGTTACTAAATTCTTACATTTTGCCTTTTGGTAGCTGAGGGAAAAGGCCATTGCTTGTTTTAAACAAGGTTTTTGATCTAACTGTGCCTTTAAGTTGTTTCCACTTGTTCCTTTGCTGGATTTTGCTTTTTGGACTCCTTTGGAGCTTCTTTACAAAAGACTGAACCAGGGGGTCTATTGGCTTGTTCCAGTTTTCAGTCTGGCAGCCTTCTTCCTCCTCCTCTCAGTATGTTTCACACCAAGAGTGATGCTGGCTGTGCCCATTCTTGTAACAAGACAGTAGCCCTCGCAAACTTGTGATGAAGGCTCCATTAAATCCATTGCCTTCATGAGAGGGAGGGGACAGAAGGAATGTCTCTGTGTGAAGGCTGCGTTCTCCAGATGCAAGCTACTAGATAAGTGAGACAGAGTTTTGCTGGAGTTGGAACCAGGAATGTCCAAAGCTTTTTGTGCAACAGTTACATGCCTCATCTTTCTGATGAAAAAGAGGGGATAAATTCCTTCAGTACACCTCACTCTTCCTTGCAGCCAAGCAGGGCTGTCAGGGAACCACAAACACAGGTGTCAGATTCCTGACCCCGAGGAAGAGGCCTCCATCTTCCCTGGTACGTGCATAGCTAAGTCTCTGCTGGGTTAAACGGTTCCGTTTTCAAGTTTATGGAGAGCAGATCGGCTGTACCTTTCACCTGGCAGTGCAGGGCTCTTGTTGCTCACCTGCAGCCAGGTAAAAGGGACAGCAGGGACTCCATCTGCATAATAACAGCAGCTCTGTTCTGATGCCCCACGCCAAGTGAGCAAGCTGTTACAGAGCTGATTGGGAAAGAACTGCTATTAAAATGGTGACCACTTAATGTGCTTGCTTCTTCATATCTTAAATCGCTTTTTTAACAGAGGCCTGGTGTTTGATACCCACTATGGAAACCTGTTGAAAGTTGATGCCTATGGGAACCTCCTAGTCTGTGCACATGGCTTTAATTTCCTCAGAGGGTGAGTGCTGACTCTTGGCTGTTCTTTTTGACTTAATACGTTCTTTTGTGTCACTGATCCTCGGGACACCCATTGTATAGAGGAGTCATGGGACCTCCCCTAACAGCGGATGCTGTACTCATGTTCTTACAGCTCCAGAATTGACTGGGGATATACTGAGGGTCCCAGACACAGCAAGAGCCCAGGGTGTTTATAGAGGAAAGGTCCGCGCCGTCACAGGCACACCTGTAGTGTACTGGGAATAGAAGAAAGTGTGCTGTGGGAAGGGGTTGATGGAATAATCCAGAGGCCGTTCACCCGTCCTGGCACAGTTTAACATCAGCAACTTGTTAGTTAAGACAAAGCCATTGTGTGAGGGCAGCTGGGGGCAGAGAGGACCTGTGCCCCATGAGACTGTTATAACTCCACAGCCATTGCTAAGAAAGTTCATTGGAAGGAACAAGCTTGCTCTACTCCTTCGTGTTTCTGACCTTTGAGGATGTCAGAAGTGAAGCATTGTGTGCCATTTCCTGCAGCCTTCCCTGGCTGCTTGCATTTCTCTTGCCCCAGAGAAGATGCTTTAGGGAGCAGATAGGACTGCAGTGCTATGTGCCTGATGTGTCCCAACAAATCCCCTTGTATCCCAGCTGTGAGGGTGGATGGATGGAAGGCAAGCGCAGCCTAGCTCACGGTCCCCAAGGTGACAAGCCTTGTCATTGCAGACAACTTCCCTGCATCAGGAAGCTAAAATTTAGAAAAAGCACTTATATATGCATTCAAGTTGCTCTTTGAGTCAGAGATGATCTTCAGAAGCTCCAGAAATGAAGGAAACCAGAATAATTAAATGACTTTAGTCATTGCCACCTTGCTGATTAATTGCAGAGGGCCCCAGGTGAGGCTCCCGCAGCACAGCCCTGCACTTCCCTGCTGAAAGCTGCTGTGGGAGCATAAAGCAACACATGGAAAGTGGGGGAAAGTTTAAGGTAAGCAAACAATGAAAGTGCAGATGATTTAAGGCATCCTCATAGCCAGCAGCATGGGGCTTAAGGTCGCATTGTGGACTCTCGACCATTCTGTTTCCCTGATGGGCTCTGCTTAGTTTGCTGACTCAGCGATGAGCGCAGTGAAAGGAACGCACCATGGATGCAGTTTTGCTCCTGTGCCACTATTGCATATGGGAAAGTTGGATGTTGATTAAAGCACAACAGACTCTAGTTAATGGACCCCACTACAACTATATTTTGCAGGTCAGCATGTTTTATCCTCATTATTTTTTGTGATTTCATTCTTCTCCATATTGTCTGTTCTCAGGCCTGAAACACGGGATCAATATCCAAATAAATTTATCCAGAGGGATGACACAGATAGGTTTTACATTCTGAACACATTATTCAATCTGCCAGGTGAGTCTAATATAAGCCAACACAGGCCAATTTCTGTGCCTTTGAAGCCAGTAAAGCTTTGCACTACTTACCTGTTTATTTTTCTTTACGTGAACTTTCTTCCTTCGGGCACAGGGCCTAAAGTTAGATGGCCACATGATGTTGTCCTTGTTTTAAAATCTTGCTTTGTTTCTTTGCAGAGACCTACTTATTGGCTTGTCTAGTGGATTTCTTTACTAACTGTGACCGGTACACTAGGTATGTATTCCCTCCAGTTTGAGGTGCTGACGGTACAGGAAGATGGTTATTATAAAGAGCAGTGCAACACAGATGGAGCTGTTCTTAATATCAGTGGAGGGCCCTCGAGTGGTTTTGGTTGGGAAAAGTTCAGGCCTTTCAACATTAACAGAATTTAGTGATGATGAGATGATCTGTGTGTACAGTGCAGACAGGTTATGAGGGTTTCCTTCACAGGGTATATCAGTGTCACCGTGCTGACTGACACTGGTATTTGGGCCAGCTTCTAAGACCACACGCTTGTTACAGGGTGATTACAGGCACCAGACAGCTCATTTTGAACTTGTGTCCCCTGGAGCCATGTTTGAACTGGTAACTGAAAGGCTAAATTTCCACAGCCAGCTACAAGTCCCTTATGTCCTAATTCAGGACTTTGTTCGCTTAAAGGTGAAATGCTCAGGCACAGTGGAGCTGTTTGTTCAACATGAGTATTTACCTAGCTTTCAAATAGGTATAAGCATAAAAACAAGCTGTGGTTTGAACTGACAAATGTGAATGCTGCCGTGCTGCTGACTCATGGGATGGGTCATCTTTGCATGTTATGTGAGTGGAAGGCAGAGGTTTAATGGGATTTTACCTGGGAGCAGAGGAGCTGTTTATGCTGACAGTCCATCAGGTGAAGTATCCTTTCTCAGGACAAACATGATGATTGCTGTCATAATAAATACACCTCTGTTTAATCCTCCTTGATTTCTTCTAATGCAAACTCTCATGGGTGTCTCAAAGATACCCTCACAGTATCTTTTAGAGGAGATTTCTCATGTTACCTCTAACTGTTCAACACAGAAGTAGTTCCTCCTCTCAGCAGCAAGTATTACATTTAGTTGATTTCCATGGGACCTCCTTCTTTAGTATTGGAAAGAGGGAGAAAGAGCAGCACTAAGCTTGGCACTTTCTCGGTGCCATTTCTCTTCTGTAAAATGTTGCAAACTGCACAGTCCCAGTCTTTTCCCCTTCTTGTAGTACTGTGGGGGAGAAATAAGAGTTACAGTCACAGAAAGCTGTAGTGCTGCTACAGAGGCACAGGCCCATAGTTAGGAAAGCACATCCTAAAATTTTAAACAAATGTTCTTGGGTAACATGCAGATCCTGTTAAACTCTGGTTGTAGCATTCTTTCAAGTCTGAGCTGCAGTGAAGTAGTAAATAAGAAACTATTACGGTAAGATGAAAACACAAGCTCCCAACAACAAACTCTCTCTCTCCTTGATGGGTTTCTTACCTGCTGTTTCTTACAATCTCTCTTCTTTCTCCTCACAGCTGTGAAACGGGGTTTAAAGATGGAGACCTCTTCATGTCCTTCAGGAGTATGTTCCAGGATGTTAGAGATGCTGTTGACTGGGTTCATTACAAGGTGATTGCAAAAGTCCCAAGGAGTCTGTAGTTGTAACTGAGTTAGGGGGGCTAGTTTATAACTCATGAGCTAAGATGTGTTACTCCACTTTTGGGCAAGAACCCTGCTTTGCCACCTAGTGAGCAAATAATTTATTGCAGTTGTATATAAGTCAAGATCTCAGCTGCCCTCCTAGTACTGGAACATATCTGTCTTGGCTTCCTTTCTGTTGTGCTCAGATTCCATTTCTGTACTGTAATTCACAGGTTTTAGGATGTGATGCCATGAGGGTACTTGCACTTACAGTCCACAACTTGTACATTGTCCTAATTACTAAATCGTCATTTTACTGTAAATGGCACTATCTTACATTGTCTGAAAAGTATCCGCATTAAACAGAAAACTCTTCTCTACTTAGAAAGGAGAGACAGTTCATCTTTTTCACATGCTTGTGCACAAATTGAGAGTATAATTTTGTGAGCATTTAAATTGGTCAAAGACATGATTTTCTTATTCTTCCTTATTCAAGAGGTCTGTTGGGGTGGGGTGGAGAACTATCACAGGAGAACTCTGCTCACAGTTGTACTTGTGGTGGTCCTTTTAGCCATGCAGAAGTCAGGAATCTATTTTTGTTTCCTTATGCAGTGTTGTGTGATGCATGTTGGAGTTGGCCTATGAGTAAAGCATTATGGTCAGTGTTGAAGACAGGTCATTGACTGTCTTGTTTGGTATGGCAAATCTATTTTTTGTTTGTTTCTATTGTATTCCCTTCTGAAAGGGTTAAAATGCTGTTGAAGTGGATTATTTACCATGTTGAGGGAATCGATGGATCACAGAGTTTGTGATGGTCCCTGCTACTCAAAGCCTCTCATCTCTAGAGTCACTGGTTCAGATTCGCCCTGGTTTGTACTTTCACAGCATTTTAAAGTGTGAAAGTTGGCATTACTTTGATGTCTCTTACATCATAAGTTTCCATTACCTCACTAGTTTCTGTTGTTTCTATTTCAGGGATCGCTCAAGGAAAAGACGCTTGAGAATCTGGAAAAATATGTGGTGAAAGATGTAAGTGTGAAGTTACTTTATTTGTGCTATGTGACATTCTGTACTGAGTAAGCAGGCAAGAAATAAACATGCTGATTTGCTTTACTAAATCACAAAACAGATAACACTGTGATTTCTATTGTAATAACCAAAGACAAAGTGGAAAGTTCGGACGCAGCCTTTATTCTGAGCCAGTGATCCACGTGATTCCGTATTCACTTGCACGTTTTTTACGTAAAATATAGCAGCCAGAGGAAATGTCATCACGGGACACAGGTGAATACGCTGGCAAGGCTTGTGTTGTTTCTTTTGCTGGTGAAAGCAACTGTGTTCCCTGCCTACGTTTTCTCTGCACAAGCAGACCTTGTTTTAAAAAGCAACAGATGAGCATCTTTTCAGACAGAAGTATTCCCTAGCTATCCAGCAAAAGTGTTAAACATACTTAACCATAAGGGACTGAGGGAAAGATCCTGAAAGACTCACCAGCATGAAGTCTATTGATAGGCCCAAAATGTGTGTGCAGCACATCTAATAGAGCAAGTTCCAGTGGTTCCCTTACTTTTGCCCTCTCTGCAGTGAGCAAGGCCCCTCTGGACCACTTACAGTATAATTACCTTTATGTATATAAGCTGTGTGATAGAGTATCACCTTAGAGCAGTTAATCTTGTTTCTAGTTACATGCCTGCAAAATTCTTAGGCAACTGTTCTGTGAGGTAATAAGCTACTCTGGCAATGGACTGAGATTTATGATTCAATAAAAATAGCCTCAGGAATAAATTCTGGCTAATTTGAGGTTGGAATTATAATGCTTTCCAACTTGCGGCTCATATGAGCTCAGATTTCACCTGCCTCTGGGCCCATTTCGGGAACAGACTTGGAGCTGGAGGAGCTGCTCCAGAGAGGCCATCATGGAGCAGCACAGAGTGCCTGGCTCTGTGGTTGGCAAAGGCAGCCCTGCTGAGCTCTTCTCCCTCGCCTTCCTTCCCTGGGCTGTGCTCTGGAGGGGTGTTACGTGGACTGGCCAGCAGCTTTCCTGGCTCTGGCCAGTGCAAAACACATGAGTTTGCCTGCTTGATGGTTTGCTTTGCTTTGGTTTGTCTAGTGGGATCACAGTCGAGAGTGTTTTGTCCATGATGAATGTCTGCAACTTTGTGTGACTCGCATGTCCCTTGGCTTTCAGGGGAAGCTACCACTGCTGCTGAGCCGCATGAATGAAGTTGGGAAGGTGTTTCTTGTCACAAACAGCGACTATAAATACACAGACGTAAGTGCTGCTTGAATTGTTGTATTGATATATGATGAAATGAGCTTCATTTGTATGGGTTTTGGTAGGACGTCTTCTGGTAGAGAATCGGGTGTATTCTAAGCTAGGTTTAGTGATGAATGCAGTTTAGGTGTTGAGTCATCTTTTGTAGTCCTGGTTCTGCTACCGAATGGCTTAAGTCCCTCTGTGCCTCACTCAGTTCCTCAGCAATTAAGCTGGAAGAGAGATATACTCATTTTAGATTTCATCATCCTTTAAAATGCAGAACTTCCCTTTCAAGTGAGATAGTCTGAGTACACACAGGTCACCAAAGCTGTGGTCCTGGAGAGGTGTAAGAGCCAGAAAGGGCTGTCTGCTCTGCTGTAGGAATAAACACAGTTACTTCAACTCCAGGTAAATGTCAGGATGTTGCAACACTGCTAACCCAAAGATTTATGTGCCATTTTAAAGCATTGCAAGATATACCTGAAGCAGCATGCAGATTTCTGAGGCAAATGTGGGGTTTGATTATAAAAATTACTGGTTTAATTCCTGTCACTTTAAATTTCATCCATTCATTTTGTCTCCTAATCTTATGCTAACTTCCTTGTAAATCCTGCAAATAAAATTCCATATCCTGAAAAGATAAAAGCAGGAAAGTATGCTTTTATAAACTACACAAGTGTATGTTTAAAAACAGATCTTTGAATACTTTCTTTCTGTCTTTCAGAAAATTATGACTTACTTGTTTGACTTTCCACATGGACCAAAGGTATGTGATTTCTAGACAGCAGTTCCAATAGAAACTGATGTGCCTAATTATCTGTGTAGCTGGAAAGCATTTTAATCCTGCTTCATTGGCTGCATGGGATTAGTTGCTTTAATCTGGTTAAAATACACTTGCTGTTTTGTGTCCTATTTGAATGGGATCAAAGCAAATACAATATAACAAAGAGAAAAGAGGCATCATCTGGTCTCAAACAATAATCTGTGTTAATGATAACATTACTTTAGTGATAACACATTTTAACTGTGGCATTTTGCAGCCAGGTTTCTTAGAAATCTCGCACAATGTTTTAGATGTTGTTAAAAAAAAAAACTTTGATAGAAAGGAAAGAGTTTTATAAAACAGCAGAAACATTTATGGCTAATTGTGCCTTGACTGTGGTAACTCCAAAAGTTTTAGGCATGCTTTTTCTGGTTTTCTGAGGTCAAAACTCAGCCCTACAACTTTTGGAAAGAGGCTCATGAGCTGAATTTATGCTGCTTTCTCAGTCTCCCAGTGGGAGGCTATCTCACGCTCAAAAGATGTGCTTTCACACTGTGCTCTAAAGGTAGAAGGCGGACAAGGGGGAAATTTTCACAACATGGAAATCACCACAACTGACAGCTCAAAAATTCCTGCTGTGGTCTTGATCTCATAAAGAGTGGGAGCATGGAGCAGAAAGGCTCATGAATGCCCAGTGTCCTTCAGGCAGGGCTGTGCTCTGTGGAATAGAGTCCAGGCATTTTCCCGCTCTAGGCAAATGTACCAGCATGGCCTTTTAAGGCTGAAGCTGTGAAGTCACATGTGTCTGGATCTACACTGCATGTCACCTTCAGAAACAGTGGCAGTGGTGTCATCTACAGCATCTCTTTACATGACAGCTGTGCTGACATGGATGTTCAGTGCAGCTCTTTCTGACACCTCATCCTCAGTCCTTGCTGCTAGGCTGGGTTGGGATGACTTGTTGCCAAAGGAGATGGCACTGGCAACCCAGCATCGTACCATAAAAGGCACGAGCTAGAGGATTTTGATGGACCAGCAATGTCACAATGTTGTGGCTGTGGACAATGACACTTTAGTTAAACTCCCTGTGGTTGTGTTGTGCCTGATTCTGGGGTTTGGTTTTGCCTTTGCAGCCTGGGAGTGCCCATCGGCCATGGCAGTCCTACTTTGACCTGATCCTGGTGGATGCACGAAAACCCCTTTTCTTTGGGGAAGGCACCGTGTTGCGGCAGGTGGACACGGTGAGTGGCATGTGGAGGGTACCTCTATGGCTGGAAGGGCTTGTGCACCTCCTGTTTTAGTGGCAGTGGGCAGCACGGTGTTTAGATAGGACCTTCCCTAGAGATGGTGGGCTTGCTTCTCCTCTTAGTGATTCCTGAGCAACCCCATCACCTGGGGCACAACAGAGCTCAAGGCTTTGCTGGCTGCCCCTATGTACTGCAGGTGGCAATAGGAAAAGAATGTGGAAAACCACCTCTAGGCTGCCTGGGAGTGGGAGAGGAACAAAGAGTAAAGATCAACAGGACAGAAAAGATCCAGATCATCAGCTGTTCTGTACTAACACAGTGTCTCCTTCCTCAGGTGACTGGGAAGCTGAAGATCGGTACCTACACTGGCCCTCTGCAGCACGGCATCGTGTACTCGGGAGGTGAGGCAAGAAACTGTCTTGTCCTGGGCAGTGGCTCTGATGTGCCTTCATGGCCTTCAGCCACTCTGGCTGTGAGTGTACTTGTGCCAGGCACTAGGCAAGGTTGTGTTTCCCAAAGCATATTGTATTGTGCCCTCCGCACACTGCACCAGAAGCTCTCCATCATCTGCTGCCCGAGGCAGGGGAGAAATGGACTCATTCCTCCTCAGATGCCCTTTTCTTCCCTTTTCTTTCCCAGGGAGGATCTGGGAATTGCTACTGCAGGGCTTGTGGTGGAGGAGGAGCTGCAGCTGGCCCACTGCAATGTTCCCAGCTGTACTTATGGTGCTGCTACCAGTGTGACCACACTTGGAGGGTCCTCTGAGCCAGGGAAGGGCAGCGGGTGGATATACAGGGCTGTCTGTGATGCCCAGGGCTCCATTACTCTCACATGGGGTGGGATAGAGCACAGCCCCTGTGCTACTGCCGTTCGTGTGGGGGTGTGCATGGTTAAAACTGCCCCGGGTGAACTCCCAGATGGGTGGGCAGTGCCCCGTGCTGCCATGGCTAAGCAGAAGTGCTATGTTTAGCAGTGGAGGTTTCTGGGAGGAAAATGCACCTGCTCTGTTTCTAGCCCTGGCCCTCTGAAATGAGCCACACATTTCCTTTTGGCTCTCTGTTCTGAGCCTTGCCGTTCTTCTCCCAGGCTCTTCGGACACAGTCTGTGACCTGCTAGGGGCCAAAGGAAAGGATATCTTGTACATTGGAGACCATATCTTTGGAGACATCCTCAAATCCAAGAAGCGCCAGGGCTGGAGAACCTTCCTGGTGATTCCTGAGCTGGCACAGGAGCTGCACGTCTGGACAGACAAAAGCGGTCAGCAGCTGGGCAAATCTCAGGCCAGGCATTGCTCTTGCTTGCCTGGTGCTGCACCCCTGAGATCACCAGGGCATAGGGGGGCAGGGCAGAGATCACCCTGGCTTGCTGCTTCTCCTTTTGACCCTTTTTCCTTAGGTGTGGGTGGTGGTGACAGGAGCTGGGGCAGCTCTCCATGGGCTGCCCTCAGAGTCCCAGGCTTTTCCTGTGCTCTTTCCCAGACAACTGTGTGCTGACTTGAAGGGGGAAGAAGCTGGAGCTGGTTGGGGTTGAGTTGTTCCTCATCCATAGCCCTGCCCCAAAACCTCCTCTGCCCATATGGAGCTGGGGCTTCTCTGGTAAAAAGTATCTGACAAGACACCTGGGTTATTCTCCCTGTAATGTCTGAGCCATGATTGCTCTCCCATCTGCACGGAGTCCCTGCTCACCAGCTGCTTCCTCCTCCTCCTCCACTCTGCTCCCTCTGCTGCCAAAGTGCTGTGTGTTTCCCATGCTCCAGCACTACTGCTTTTCTCCTAGGTTTGCCCTTTGGTGTGTAAATAGGTCTGGGGGTTATGCAAGTTGCCCCATGGCTGGTTGAAAGGTTTTGGCAAGAGCAGCAAAGGTTCAGCCTCAAAAACAACAAGAGGCATTCAGAAACCAAGTTCGAAGCTCTGCCAGTGGCACAGAGTGCTATTGAACCCCTTCCCTGCACAGTGGCCATGAGAGGCCATGCTCCTTGATGCAGTGCCCCTCCACCATCATGCAAGGGGAGTGGGTAGGATGATGGGTTTGGTTTCAATCCTTTTCACTTCAACAGTTTAAATTTACCTTGTTCCACTTTCTTTTCTGGATTTTCCAGCCCTTTTTGAAGAGCTGCAGAGTCTGGACATTTTCTTGGCCGAGCTATACAAGTGAGTGTTCAAACAGTGACAACATCCCTACTGCTTCTCCCAGCCTAGCGACAGCTAACGAGCGGCTCTAACGAAACCTTGGGGTTGGGCTAATGGCACTGCTGCCAGAGCTTTGGCTCTGGTCTGGGCTCTGCCCACGAGACCAACCTTCCCCTCCAGACCAGCCTCCCTCCCCTGAGCCCCCATCCCACAGCATCTGGTTCTGAAAGGCTTTTCACACCATGTATTTACCTTCTCGCCTGTAACTAGGCATCTGGACAGTAGCAGCAATGAACGCCCTGACATCAGCTCCATCCAGAGACGCATTAAGGTACCAATCATAAAACCCCTTTTCATCCTTCTGGATCCCAAAGGGCTTGACAACCCAGTCCCACCGCTCAGCCCTGAAATGCTTTACTCTGCCTTGGGTGGGCACGGCAGGCTTGGTGAAGTCATTCTGTCTTTGTGGATGCAAACGGAGGAGCTTCATAGCTCACTGGTGTCACTGGCACTTCTGAAAGGCAGCCTGGTCTGGAACAGGGTCTCCTCCCTCATGCACACAGCAGCACTGACTGACAGTGCTCACTGCTGCAGAATGGGGCACGGGCACACACAAGCTTGGACGGGCTGTAGCCTCTGGTTCAGCCAGCCCTGGGATGCCAGCCTGTGGGAGGTGCTGGCCTTGGCCCCGCCGCTGCCTTCCCCTCTGTTAGCTGGGACTTCACTGTGCTCTGATGCCATGGGATACAAGCACAGAAGGCCTTGCTGGAGGTCCCTGCAGATCTCATATAGCCCCAGCGCGCTCTGCTTCAGTGTTGTGGCTCTGTGCTGCTACCTGCTAGGCCCGGGATCTAACCAGTCCTTTGCTTGTAGAAAGTGACCCATGACATGGACATGTGCTATGGGATGATGGGGAGCCTCTTCCGCAGCGGCTCTCGACAGACCCTGTTTGCCAGCCAGGTGATGCGCTATGCTGATCTCTATGCAGCCTCCTTCATCAACCTCCTCTACTACCCCTTCAGCTACCTCTTCAGAGCCGCCCACGTCCTGGTGAGTTGCAGACCCTGGGGAGGTGGGCAGGAGTCCCTGCTGCACTTGTGCTCATTAACACTTTCACAAGCCACAAGTGGCAGGAACAGCTCCTTGGAGGGCTGGGTGGCATTTGATGCACCCCCACATTCTGGGGTTTACTCTCCATGTGTCTCAAGGAGATACCCTGTATCTGAAACACCCGTTGTCATCTCCTCTCTCTCTTACATGTGTAGATGCCACACGAGTCTACGGTAGAGCACACACACGTTGACATCAATGAGAAGGAGTCGCCGATGGCCACGCGCAATCGCACCTCAGTGGATTTTAAAGATTCTGATTACAAGCGGCATCAACTGACCCGCTCCATCAGTGAGATCAAACCGCCCAACCTCTTCCCCCAGGCACCTCAGGAAATCACACATTGCCACGATGAAGATGATGATGAGGAAGAGGAAGAGGAAGAAGAGGAGGAAGAGGAAGAGGAATAAGAAGGAAAAAGCGAAGCATCTCTGAAGACAAACCATGACTCTAGCAGTGATCAGGAGCGGATTCCTTTATTGGGGCCCTTGGGGTGATGGGTTGGGGGGTGTGATTCTTGAAAAGGCACATTATGAAAGTGTCTGGAAACTTAACAAATTAACACTAATTAGGAGGAGACCCTTGTTTTCAGTTTTGCAGACGGTTCAAAAAGTTGATGAATTCTGCCTGGATGGTGCATTCACATTGGCCTGCCCGCCTGTGCTGTCATGCTGCTCCCATTCCATTTAGGGATGCCGCATGTTTCTCCCTTTCCCATGATGTGATTAATTTGATTTTCATTTGTATGGTGTCCTGTGAACGGTTTTTGCCATTTGTTACGTTTTCTGTGGAGAAGGAAGGGATGTGTTGGGCCCTGCAGGAGACAAAATGATCCAAATCCTTCTGCCCACTGGGTTGCTGCCCTTAACCCTCTGCTTCTGGGTAACAAACACCCCCCTCTCTCTCTCTCTGTTAGCTAGGGTGTTGCTGTGGCTTCCAGCACTCGCTTTACCCTCTGTTTGGCGTGAGTTTCTCTGTAAGTAGTTTGATTCCTTCAGCTGTCAGGGATGATGATGAGATTCCAGTTCTTGCATATCTGCCGCTGTACACATTTTGCTCGTAGACACTTGTTACCTCTCCCAGTGTTTCAAAGCTCTTTCATCAGCAGCATGTGATGCATGCTTTCCAATGCATTTCCCAAACAGCTGAGCCGCACACTGTGTTCTCAAATTCTGTAATTTCAGCAGTAATTATTAACCCAGGAGCTTGAAGCTACTGCTTTAGCATTATGTTAGTCGGTTTGTTTTCCTACTGCCTGTTACTGACCTTTCTGTCCGCTCAGCTTTAAGAAAGTGAAGCATCCCAAAGACAAACCCAGCCACCATCTAGAGTGAAAGGGCCTGTTATTCCAGGGTGCTGCAGGCCATGCGTGTCTGCCCTGAACTAGGAAACAGCACATGCCACAGAGCCAGCCCTGCGGTGGGAGCTGGGGAATTCCAGGCCAGCTGGCAGCTGCCCTTGTCTTGGGCCTGGCATGGAGCAAACAGCCTCACTGCAGGCTGCACCCTCCAGCCAAGGAGGGGGATGGCTGCAGGCTGCCAGGCAGGACCGAGGGGTCCATGTGCCTGAAAGCCAGCCCGGGGAGGGCGTGGGGCCAGCATGCAGCTGGGCAGCAGTGCCCTGCACTTTTCCTCCAAGTTGAGGGTGCAGCCGCCCTTACTCCAGGCTGTGCCGTTCGCTGTGAAGGGATTACAATGAGGGCCCTCTTGTAACGAATTCAGCTGTTGTTTCAGTACCATAAACTCATTTAATCTTTTTTCTTTCCATTTTTAAGTACCTTAGAAGAAAATTTAAAAAAAGAAAATCCACACCACCAACATCTAAGCAGAAGATACTGCTGCTGTAGTGGCAGTTGTTGAGTCAATAAATAACGACGTTTCTAAGAAATGCCTGGTGCTTTGTGGTGCATTGCTGAGATGCCGAGGGCTGTGCTGGAGGTGGCAGGGAGAGCTGGGACTGGTCTGGGATGGGGGGTGGTCCCAGTGGGACAAGGAAGAAGGAAAGCATCTCTGGGAACTGGTTGTGTGAAGCATTGCTAAGCAGTGGCTGTGGATCTGAATTTAAGGGCTTATCTGGTCCCTGAAGAGTAGATGGGCAGGAAGTAATGTGGCAGGGGTAGGGGCACAAGACTTTTGTTATTCCAGTCAAGCTGGGAGGCACAGGGAGACAGAAACATTTCAGCCTGGACTCAGAGTGAGAAGTGGGCTGTTCCATTGCAGGAAGGACAATACCCCCACCCCAAAACTACCTCCAACACTGGTCCTTTCCAGGGCTGTTTCCCACAGGAATTTTGAAGAGCCATTCCCTACCATGCATGACCCATGCCCATGACTCATGCTTACCAGGAGCTACAAACCTTGTTAAATGGAGACAAACACCTGGGGAAGACCAGTACTGCTGCAGTGATGGCACCAGCTGGCCTTGACAAAGGCAGCGTGTACCCTGCACCCAGCCAAGACGGGGACAGCCTTGGGGACCACACACTTGCTGTGCTTGGCCCTTGCCTATAATCAAACCAGACCAGATGAGGCCCCTGCCATCAGAGCAGCCACAGAAGGATATTCAGTACCCAGGCCCCAAAGTGCTAAAGAGAAACACAACACTAAATGGCTGCAGATGGTGGCCAACAATCAACAGCCAACACTTCATGGATGGCTAAAAACCCCAGACCCAGCATTTGATCCCTGACCCCTTGATCTTGGGGTCTGGAGAGCAGCTAACACATACCCACCAGCAAGGCTGGCTGTAGGAAGGGTATAAGGGACCTGTTCCTGAGCCCTTTCACTAAAGGCCATGGTGGACTTTGCTATGTTTAAACCTCATTTCTCCAAGTATAGCCACTTGAATTTTTTAAGCTTTAGCTCAGCAGCTGGGGAGGGTGGGCAGCTGCAGGAAAGGAGGTCTGGGGAGCTCCGTGCATTCCTCCTTCCTAACCAGTCACCACAAATAGCTCACTCCCAGCCCAGGGCTATTTCTGACTGCAATGGGGAGAAGACTCTTCAAGGCTGGAGCAATGGAAAGTATTTGACCCTCACTTGATGGTGGTGGGAAAGCGTCGGGCAGAGCCTGACAGGCACTGCTTGCTGCCCAGCTTTGTGCCACTCTGCCTGTCCTGTGCTGTCCCCACAAAGGTGTTGCAGTAAGAAACCACTGCACTGGAGCCAGGGTGAAGGCTCTTGCCCCAGCTGCACGGGGACATGGCCATAGCCCTTGTCCAGCCCACACCTCTGGCAGGCACCTGCCTGCACCAGCTGCCTCTCCCAGGAAGCTGGTGGCTTGGCAGGACCTGTGGCTCTGACCAGCTCTGCAGAGCCTACAGGAAAAACTAGTGTGAGCTGCAGCTACTCTGGCTCCTCCTGCTTTACCCACAGCCTGTTTCCCTGCCTCAAAGGACAGGCATACTGTTGCCCACAGTGGTGGTCTCTCCTACAGCAAAAACCTGGTGGGAGCAAGGGGAGCCCACCCTGCCCTGAGCTCTTGCTGAGCTGATTTCTGGTTTCTCCCACACCACGCATCCAACTCAGAGACAGAAGGGGCTCACAGTGGCTGCACTGAGCAAATTCTACCAGAGACAGGAGCCTGCAGCTCACTCTGCCCTTACCCACAGCCTTGTGGACATTTTGTGTTGGTCGTTGCCAGCAAGTGCTTCTGAATAGGTCATAGTAACAAGAGATTCTCCTAATGCCTCTTCCTTTACACCATCTCCTCACTCAGTGGAGAGAAGGCCCACTGCTGCTGAAGCACAAACTTCATATCAGGGTGTGTCCAACCATGATGGAGGCTGCAAAGTCCCATGCCTGCCTGTGAGCAACCTTAGCACCTGAAGCTCTGGCCCCCTGTGGTGTACATTGACAAGGCAATTTTGCAGGTGCAGAGCCAGCCACCAGCCCACCCTGGCCCTGCACAAGGGTGCTCACCTCCAGCAGAACAGCCCTGAGTCCCACTGGGCTTCAGAGCTTGCAGCAGGAGCACAGGGCTGGCCAGGCATGCACAAAGAGATACAGAAATAGCCGAGGGGGGAACGACCAGGACTACCGGGAATAACAACCTGTAGGTACAAAAGCTGACCTTAAGCATGACTCACATGGTCAGTGAGAACTGGCCTTTGGGGCTGAGTGTCCCACCCTGCTGCTGCAGCAGTGCAGGGCTGAGCCATGCAGGAGGGTGGAGCAGAGCCTGGGTGTTACTGGAGCCTCAAGGATGCAGAGTTCTGCATGCAGCTGCCTTTACTTTGGGCACCATTATCACCCTGCTACCAGTGTGGCCTGGACACAGGCAACTACACACCTGGCCTCTTGCATGCACCCTTCCAGGAGCCCTGGGCTTGTCTGCCCTGTTCCTCCTTCCTGCTGCTCTTCACCATCAGAGCCAGCCCTGAAGTTTGCCTTCACAGTAATTCTACTTACACCCTGCCTGCAGCATCCCAGCCAGTGCCAGGGACAGGCACACGCAGGGGAGCAGGTGCCCTCACAGGACTTGCCCCTCTCTCATTGCTCTGATGATACACTGTTGGGGACCGAGGTCCAGGGGGATGGTGCCATCCTGCTGCAGTGGAACGGAGACAGAGGCTACACTGGGTGCAGGAAAACCCCCCCACAAGGCTTGAGCAGATGCTGCCCAACTCACTACCCCAGGGTTTAGCACCTCAAGAGCTGAACAAGAAGAAAGCCCAGTGCAGGGAGAGCAGCTGGGTGAAATGGTTGTGAGGAGGACAGGGGTTGGGGGATGACAGAAACACAAAATGGCCCCATGGGAGGGCTGCCTCTAGCACACGGGAATGTGTTGGCCATTCCTGTGCCAGCATGGAGCTGGAAGTGATGCTGGGCAGGAGACAGGCTCATTCTCCTGCTCCGAAATATGTCTCTGTCTCTGCAGGCTCCACACAACTCTGCTGCTGAAGCCCCAACACCAGGGGAGCAGGCAGCAGCACTTAACACCAGGGGACAGACGCTCGCTCCACCAGCAACTCCCATCCCATGGAGCTGCCATCGCCACCAGCCACATCCCTCATTGGTGACCTCCCAGTCATGTACCACCTGCCAGAAACACCCGCTATGGGTGGACAGACAGCATCTAACACTTCTGGACAAACAAACATGATATATGGAGAGCAGATTGTAAATAATAAGGGGTTTTTATTAGTGGATGAAAAAGGCCCTCACCCTTGAGGGAACTTCAGAAAGAGAAAGTCAGCTGCTTATTGTTACCACCAGCTTCCCAGCACAGCCCTCCCCAGCTCAAGGACTTAACAGGCCCAGACCCACCAAACTGAAGAGCAAGACCTGGCTCTAGGGGAACAGGATCCGGCCTCCCTGTGGCTCTTGACAGTTGAAGCAGAGATTAAAAAGCACTGATGTACCAATAGCAGAGATCTGGGTCTGGGATCATCAACATCAGCCCCACCACCCACATGCCAAAAGCCATCCCTCGGGAATGGGGGGGGGAGCATGGAGGAGGGAAAAATGCATAAACTGGAATGTTCAACAGAAAAAAAATCATCATTTATCTAAAAAGAATAGAAATAAACAAAATGCTTTTAAACAAAATCACAAAATATACAAATAAATCTGGTACAAAATAAATAGGAAAGATTGGAAATCTACAACAAAATTGGAATAATTATAAAATTCATTCGTATGACAATCAGTATATGAAACGTATACACTTCATTCAGGATCTCATTTGTGCTTATTCAGGTTTATGTACACACATGGAAATACTGCAGTCAGAATACTACAACTCTGGAAACCCGACGTCATGTACAATATGATACAATGCGCAAAGCCCACGTACGATGGCAAATAAGACACAGGGAAAAGATGGCTGGAGTGACTGAGTGGGTTTAGGTCGCCACGAAATCACACTGACGGGGGAGAACCACCACGCTTCTGAGCGGGGGGACCGAGGCCAAGCCAGCAGCAGCTGGAAGGAGGCGCGGGGCAGCCGGGAAGGACCCAACTGCAGGAGAAAGGTTTGGTGTGAGACCCTCCAGGCGCTCATGGCTTCCAGGAACACTTCTCAAGTATTTGGGTTTTCAGGTTCAATGTGTTTGGCATGTGGGCACCTGCCCCATGATTCAGGTACCGAGGCTGGCTCTGCAGCTGTGCATGCTGGAGAAAGCACACACCAAGAGGTCTGAGGTCCCTCAGCAGGGCCCAACCCTGAACCACCTTTGTGCTTGGGAGAACATGGACCAAATGGGACCAGAGCACTGGTGGGTTTGCACTCTCCAAATTTTGCATGGTTTGCGAGGAAGGCAGTCCCTCGAGCAGCATCTCCCATCCTTAGGGCACCTCCTTCTCTCTCCTTCCTGAATGCTCAACCAGACCACAGCGAGAAAAGCAGAGGAACAGCCATGGCCAATGTGAGAGCAGCAGCCGCAGAACACCGCAGTGCTGAACCAAGGCCAGCCTGATGCAGAAGGACAGAGCACATACCCTGGGTAAAAACCCACCGGCCAAACCGGCCCAGCCCAGCCCAGCCTGCTGGGACCTGAGACTTTAAAGCAGGGACAACACTAGAGCTGATCTAGGTCTGGCCAGTCTGTCATTTCGGTGAACAGAGGAGCTCACTGGGAGTCCCCTCCACTCTCCCACATTCATCTTTGGGTGAATCCAGAAGGCATGCATTCAGTATTGGCACTTCCAACTAAAGGCCTATGATCTAGGCTACTCACCTGTCACCTACAAGTTTCTCACATGAATTTGGAAGGATTTAGTAAAAGAGTGATGCCTGGAGGATAAAAAAAAAAACAAACTTCCTTTTATAAAGCTCTGTGGTCTTGAAACAGCTTAAATGGGATGCTAGACTGCTCTGCCAAGCACTAAATGCTGAGATAAATCCTTCCTCCCTAACAAACCCTGCTAACAACCGACTGCCACACTGCTTCCAGGAGGAGAGGACAACAGAGACATCAAATCCACTTTGGAGCATCAGAGCTGCTTGCAGCCTTTGCATGTTCAAGGTGCTTGTTTGACTCACAATAACCAACAAACCTCAAGCCCAGCTCTATGATAGCTTCTGTCAAGAACAGCCAAACCTCTCCTGCTGGGGGGAGGATTAAACATCAAGCACTTTGTTAGCCAGAAATCTGTGCTGGAGGGGTGAGAGCAGCCAGGGCACTGTCCTTCGCAGGATCTCAGTGATCGGCCCTGCTCAGAAGCAAACAGAATCCGAAGAAGAAACCTCAGGAGAGGGCAGAAAGATGTTTTTCAGCTGGAGACAGAAGACCAGCAGCCTTGAGTACCGTATTTCCAAGGTGCAGAACTGCTACAGAGCCTCATCTCAGGATAATGAGATCAATAAATTGTCACTTTGTCTGAGTTCAGAGCTACCAATCCACAAAACACCTCCTTCCCTGTACCATGCCATAGACTGGAGGCAGCTTTCCAGCCCCCCCCCCCCTTCCCATCCCTGCATTCAGGGAAGGGCATTGGGATAACCTGGCATCCCAGGCTTTCTCCTAGGGAATGCTATGGCCTTACCAGGTTCAGTGTCCAGCTTCTAACAGAAGAGCAAATATGCACAACCAGATTGAAAAGCTCAACCGTACCGCCTTGGATGCGCAACAGCAGCAACCCCTCGTCTGGACACAACCTCAAGGACATGGCCATGAAACAAACCACGAAGGAACACAACCTAGCGTGAAGCCAGGCTCCAGGACAAGAGCAAGACATCAGGCAGGATTGTCCGTGGGGTTCTGCAGGAAGCTGTGGATGTTGCTGAGTCCCCTGTGCTGCCAACACACGGGAGTGAGGCCAGCATCACCACAGAGATTGCACCAACAAGAGACCTGCAACTAATGTACCAAGTATAGCAACAGAGCAGAGATGAGGGTGGCTTTCCAGCCCAGCTTGTAGTGCAGAGCTTGTCCTCTCTGCTGGTCAAGTCAGGATGAAGGCTGCTCTCTCCTCCATGCCATGAAAAGATGCCTGGCTTTTGATCATGTTAGTTAAGCTCGTCAATCCACTGTTGGGCCAAACCAACCCTCAGTATCCAAGGACCGGGTACCTCTTTAGGTCTGTTTAGAGCCCCAGTGTAGAGCCAGGCTGCGGGGAGGGCAGCAGGCCTGGGGCTGTATCACACCCAGCCTCTCAGCACATGCTCGTTTTCTGCTTTGTGCCAGCTTCACACGTGGCAGCACAAAGTACGAATGCAGGAACTCCTCAACACTGGTTGGACACCTTTGGGATGAAGCCTCAAGTTAGCATCACAAGAGGTACTCTCTACAGCATCATTCCCCGCCCCCCAGCCCAGTTTTCTATGGGTAATCCAGACACTGGATAACTTGACAACTGGTACACAGGTTCTAGTTTTAAAACCACAGGCGTGTGTATTAGATATCATATAAAATATGGTACTTCTTTCATGTGGGAATGATTTCTATAGATAGTGTATTTCAACACAAGGAAGATGCGTGTACCAAGGGGTCCTGGAGAATGCAACTGTGTTCTCCATCATGTAGGATACTTACACAGGATGCTCATGAGGAGACAGCACTGCTCTTTGCCGTCCACACCCCCAGGTCCCTTGGCTGAGCTCTGCAGAGATCACAGGAAGCACCACCGCTGCCCTCACACAAAGCTACCTCTTTGGTTTTCTTTGAGCTGATTTGAGCCAGAGTCTGACAACACCAGTGCTAAAATATCATCCTCATCTGAGCTGGGCCCTGAAGGCTGAGAAACAGTAACAGATGATGTCCATGGGCCATCACGGGCAACTGGCTCTGCTTCCCCTGAGCTTTCTCCAGGTCTGAGGTGAGTGCAAAGGGCCATATCCTGAGAGTCCTACTCCTGGCAGCTCCACCCGCACAAAAAAGGCACTTAAAGAAATGAAGCAAAAAAACCCAAACAAAATCCTGTGGTGAGGAAAAGGGGAGTAAGTCCAGGAGAAGAGAGGAAGAACAGAGCAGAAGAAGGCCCAAGAACTGCAAGCCTTGAGCAGTCAGTTCCAGCTCCAGTTGCTCTGCACAGGTCTTGGCATTGTCCCATCCCTGCTCAGCTGGAGCAGGAGCATGTGTGGGGGCAGAAAGAGCATGAGAGGGAACTACGCACGACTACAGGTTCAGAGCAGAAGTGGAGAGTGGTGGAAGGACCTGCCCCATGGAGCTTGCTCTGCTGCTGCAAGTGAATGGGGAAAGCACCTTGTCCTGCCACACCAGCCTTGGGGCCCCTGCCCCCTGGCTGGCCCAGACACCCTGCCAGCATCCCTCGTCCCTCTGCGGGATATCCTGTCCTGAGCTCCTCTGGGGCAGCAGCCTTCAGCTGCACAGGGATTTCAGGGAGTGGACAAGCTGGGAATAAAACAACGAGTGCTTTGTAAACTCTAGAAGGTCTGAGCTTGAGTTCTACAGAGAGGCCAAGGTTGGTTTGCTAAGCCCACCCTGAGCCCCTCTCCACTCGTAACTAGTGTGCTTCGTATGATCTCCACTTCACCAGAGTCAGTCTTGTTTGGAGAAAGATTCTCATTGGAAAGCAAGAACATTCTTTCACTCTTTACAAAGATTTGGCAATACACAAAACTAAAAAAAAAAAATCATAGTTACAACAGATTCAGGTTCATTTCATTTAAAGGAAATTCAACCAACAGGAGTGTAAAAGTTATAATTCACAGTTGTGCATTTAAGATATTAGTGTTGAAAACCTCACTTCAAAGAACTCTTGTGCAAAATTGTATTGACAGTAGAAACCATGGCTAGATGTGCTCCCAACCTCCCCCGGCCAACAGGCCATCGTCCACCCCTCTGCCTGCACCCGGAGGCAGACGGACAAGGGGAACAAAGGCGGCAGTAGGAGTTGACATAGGAAGATGCAGTATCCTTTCTATGAGTCAAAGCCTTGCCGAGGTCTGAGGTCAAGTCCAATGATTCCCAAAGCCACCAGCTGGTGCCCTGCACCACAGCAACAACCAGCAGCCCTGCCACATGCCCTTACAGCACTGTGGCACAGCATCTGGCATCTGAGCCCAACTGAATGCAGGCAGGCAGCCAACGAGGCAGAGAAAGCAGACCTGCTTGGGCAGGACACCCCCTGCAAGGGCACAGACTCAGATGCCATGGCATCTCCTTTGCGGTCAGGACAGCCAAGCCCCAGTGTCGGCACACAATGTCCAGGTGCTCAGAAATGATCCTGAGCTGGGCACTGGGCTCCTCTGCTTGTGATGGTTCCCACCATGAGGGCTGGGAACCCCTTGCATTTGTTAAACAGTAAAACTGTAAATACCCTGAGAACAGGGAGACTGGATTTTTTCCCCTCCATGGAGAGGATCATGCTTTGTTCTTCAAGCTAATTAGTAGTAGCAGCTCCTAACCCCTCTGGGTCAGGTACATATTTTCCATATGAAACACATCTATAATCAACTATTTTTGTAGAAATTATTCCACTTTCCATTATTGGATCTGTACAAATGATGAAAAACAGTCATGCAAAAATCGCCTGCAAATTTTGGAACAGTGCAGCATGGGCAGAAGCAGGAGGTATTTGCTTTAGGATCACATGGCTTTGGTTGGAAAAACTGGCGCTTTTTTTTTTTTTTAAAAAAAAGGGAAACAGACACTGAAACAAACCCATAACCTGCTGTAAGAAGCAGAAGTCAGATCCAGCGAGCAACCTTGTCCCAGAGAGCGAGCTGCCTCGACTTGAGCCTTCCCTCCTTCGGCAGGTTTGACAAAACGGATACTGCATCTCAGGTTCACCACCACGTCAAACACTTCTGACAAACTTTTACATTCAGCAACGCTAGATAAAAACTGGCGAGGGGGGGCCCTCGCCGAGGACAAACGCTGTAACATCTCAACATTTCACTTTGCTAGAAAGGTGCAATATTGGCAGCTCTCCAGGAATGAGCAAGGCTTAGGTCAGCCCATGCCAACACTGAGCCATATGCTCTCAGTGGTGGCGGACTGGTGCACATCAGAGTGAGGATGGAGACTGAGGAAACACTTTAGATGGGACTCAAAAGAAGTTAATAAAAAGTTTAATGTGAAAATAAGGTTTTGGGGGCCCTGTTTCCTTCTCACTGAGTGCACAAGTTAGTGTGCAATTTCTATGCCCCCTTGTGGGGACTTTCTCCTCATGAGTGGCTCCATGGAAGAAGTGCACCTTTCCCATCGGGGAGAACAGAAAAAATTAAGGCTGCTTTCTGAAGCCAAAAGAGAGAGGAGGAGACACACACGCAGACCAAATCAGCTCTGACACCAAGCACCCCAGCTTCCTGCTGGGAGATCCTGCAGCAAAACATTGCACCTTTCCAGTCACCATTTCACAAAGATGGATGGTGGGAACTTGTGGCAAGTGCCCTCCCCAGCCTGTGAGCAGGAGAGATGGGGCAGGCGTGCTGGCACAGAGAGTTCTGGCAGATATGTTTGGGGCTGGGGGCTTCTCTGAGGGTCAGATAAGATTACATGGGTGTAAAGAAGGGAAGGAAAATGCTACATAGCCTGGGGTCATGGGAGGGTCTCGAAACAGAGAAACTGCAACATCTGACTTATTACTCACTCCAGGTATCAAGGGCAATGTCCACATTTTGTTTGAGACAGCCCTGGAAGGGGAGAGGATCAGAACGGATGACTTTTTTTGTTTGAGAACTTAGACTCCACCTGTGAGAGTTGGGTTTGTGTGATGCACAACTGCCATGGGGTGCCTCTTGCTTGCACCCAGTCTTGCATTCATTTTTTTGAGGTGGAGGAATTGGTTTCTGCTGCCCAGCGCAGGGTGCCCTGCACTAGTGGCAGCTGGGTGGGAGGCTCTCTGCTCTGCTACCATGGTAATCCCTAAAATGGCTGTTAAAAGGGGCAAGAGAAACGGAAACATGCTAAATCCACTCCAAGGAAGAAATGTGGCTGGGAACAGCTTGGAAATGAACCTCTCAGTATCCCTGAAGTGCAATACACTCGCGTCTAGAAAGTTTCGTCAGTTCCTGGAGAGGAGAGGATGGTCCTGAATCCTCAGCAGAGTCCATCCTTGCACTGGCAGAGGTTTACTGTCACCTGGAGGATGTACTTTGGGTGTAATTGTAGCAGCATTTTTTGTGTTAATACTAGAGATTGAAGGGAGGAGAGGGACTCAGGGTCTCTATTATTTAGCAAAGGCTGCACATCTGCTGTGGCCGAGGTAACGGTGCGCAGGCTGCTACAGCACCCAAGTGCTCAAAAGCTTTCATTTTGGGGTGTGCATGTTACTTCACCATGCAATTGTCAGGAACATCAGTGAAAAATCACCCAGTTACTTCGCTAAGGAGAATTACACCCAGCTTTCATTTCACGAGACTGCAGTTTTGCTAATTAACTCCTCCCTCCAGTATCATTTTCAACATATGCAAAGTTTTTGGAGGTTCCAAAACTGTAAGTCTAATAACACTTTTGCCTGTTTTAGAAAGAAACCTTCTGAAATTTGAGAAATCATTAAACACCAAAGTAACCACTCCTTCCCTGAAACTTAACTGGAATATGTAATAATACTCATCCCTTGGCCCTCCAGGTGGCTGAAACCAGAGGCTCCTTGAATCTTGCTCATTCTTAAGACACAAATAACATACAAGTACCAGTTACTAATTTCAACATGGCAACAAAAAGGACCAGAGACAAGTGAAAAGAGGCCTAAGGACATTGGAGCCAATTCACAAAACCACAACAGAGCTCATTTGAGGTTTGAGAGGGACAGAAACAATTTAAAACTCTGCAAAATACTTTTTAAAAACATGATCTCTCTTGAAAAAATAACTGTAGGAGCTCTTAAACTTCTCCATATGTGTTTGAGGAGGAAAAACCCAACAAGGATCAAAAATACAGATAAAAAATAAACATGATTCTACTTTGCAAGAAGTATTTTCATCGTCTCAAGGGTGGCTCACCATTCCCAAAGTATGCTTGGGGCTTTAGTCTCTCTTGCTCTTTGCTCCTTTCTTCCTGTTTCTTCCTCTTCTGCTCCCAGAATGGACGCAAAAGTCTTTGGTCTCAGAACACTGGATGCAGCATAGTGTTGCAAGCACATACTAACGGTGTTCACACTTGGGGAGGAGGCAGGAAGGAGCGAGGGCTGGTCCTGCTGAGGAGATGGGATGGGTGGATTGTGGGGAGTCGGCTCCTAGATGGCTCCTTCACTGTGCATACTGTGGTTGGGCTTGTTGTGAGTCACACAGTTCTGCTCATTCAGCAGGTTTGCTGTCTCGTCCGGCAAACCGTCATGCAGCTCCGTAAGAGTCAGTTCGATTTTAGTGTTTTCACTGTCCGAGGACTGAGGTGTTTTGTCCATCCGGGATGCCATCAGGGCATTTTGGTACTGCTGTCTTGAGATCTGCTCCAAGAATAGAAGGAACAAAAACAGCCAGTCACACTTCTGTGTCTTGTGTGGGACACACTGAGACAATGAAGTGCCCTCTCTTTCCAGATGATCATACTTCAGCCCCTGTTTACCTGTATTTTATAAAACATCCCTGCGCTTTGCAAGCCTAGAGCATCCCAACTCAACACCACAGCATGGTGATCTTTCCAGACAGGGTGGAAGCACAGAGCTGTGCAATCACCATAGTGTTCAAAGGCAGGGATTTGTTCCTATGCAGAAACTTTAAAATCAGATCTTCCATTTCCTTCTAATCATGCACATTTTTAGGGCCAGAACCAGAGTTCAGTGAAGTCTTTCTCCCAACTTCAGTGAACTCTTGGTGAGGCTCTAAGAGTTCCTATGGAGCCAGAGGGCACAAGCATTTCTGCTCTTGTCTAGGCCAGCAAATGCAGCAGGAGCTACAGCTTCATTCTGATACATAAGGACACTTGATTCTAGAAAAGACTTGGATCTCCTTAGAAATGAGTCCTGGATCTCCTTAGAAATGAGTCCAAATTAGCAACCCATGAAGTCTTCCACTGGTCTCTGCAAGAGCTGGCTGCACTCAGCAAAATAGTCATGACAGGAGCTGGCCTAGAGCACAGAGTGTTACTGCCCATGAGGCAAGGAAGCCTATAGCCCCATATATCATGGGTGGTATATGGTGGTAAAGGGAAGAATTCCTCCTGGGAGCCACAAGCAACCAGCCCCATAAACTCCTCGAGGTCAGCCTTCTCAGCCAGGACAGGCAGCAGGACACACGTGCACTGGCAGCCCCATGTGATACAACAGCAGTGGGTTATCTAGGCAGGCAAGAAGGTGGAAGAGGTGAAACAAGAATTTTAGAAAACCTTAAGTTTCAGTAGCAACACAAGAGGGGGACTGGAAATGGAGAGAGTCAGGTGGACCAGGTTACAACTTCAAAAGCTAAATCTAAACATGCATGAGCAGGTCACAACCCTGGTTTATAAGGTGTTAATTGAATAAATGTCCATGTGGCACAGTGAAAACACTAATATTGAGTTACTCCATCCTATGTGTAAAGCAGAGTGATGCAAAAAGAAGTGTGCAAGTCTGACTGCAGAGACACTAGACAATTTCACATTCATTAGCCTCAGCATGAACACAGAGAGAGTTGGAAGGACCCCACATAAACCAGCATAAGATAAGCAGCTGCTCTGTACAGCAGATTAGCCATTAAAATCTGTAGTGAGAATCACTTGCACGGTCAAAAATATTTGCTGATTTACTCAAGCCTCAAAGGCTTGAACCACTGATCAGTACACATCTGTCAAGTTCTGAATGCAAGATCATACTCTCCTTTTAAAATTTGGCTATGGAAGAGTTGCTTTAGCAGTCTAGTATTTCTACTCTACTCCACATTCTTAATATTGAATTAACTTTGACAGAAGTTGAGTTCACAAATCATTTGAGTTGCATACAAAGAAACTGTGAACGTGCATTTAATTTAAGAAAAGCATCAAGGTCAACTTCTGGCCATGGGACGTCAGCTTCCCTAGACTTCCAGCTGGGCTGGAACTGCTGCGAGCATTAGCTGTTCCTCAGCTCAGCTAGACTCCCTATCCCACAGGACTCGCACAAATTTCTGCGTGGGATGCACCATGCTAGGGGACAGAGATGTATTCATGCAGCAACTCACTGGTAGTATGAGACATGAGCCTAACATGTGAAGTTAAGATAAAGAGAAATGTCCAAGAGTTCTCCAAGCGGAAGGAGGATGACAAGTCGGAAAGTAAGATCAAGAACCCCAAACTGAAACCAAAATCAAAAGTGAATAAAACCTGCAACCAACAGAAAATCCTTTAGAAAGGATAATGAAGGGACTTTTGGATGGCTCCAAAGGCTTCACAGGGATACGTCTTTCATGGCTAAAATCAGAGAGAGGTTATTTTCTATAATCTTTCCTCAAGGGACCTGAAAGCCAGAAATGTATTGTGACCAATCTACTTATAAACCTAAATGAGAGGAATAGTGAAGACAAACTGATGGACTGCATATATTGAGAAAAAATAATTTGAAGTGATTTTTAAAGGGCTGCTTTCATAACCCTGCTTACTCACAGATCAGTCTAGAAGGACTTCCCTTCCCCAGGCTCTCCATCCTACCAGCCAAGCCCAGTTTTCCAGCAGGACCTTTCCAGCTTTATTCCTACCTTGACAAACTGAATGTCTGTGAGTGCTTTCACTGAGTAGTCCGGAACATACACTTGGAGGAAAGATGCATTCAGCTGGTTGTTGCTGCTCCCTAACGTTGGTGTCACTGCATCGATGCGATCACTTCGGTTTAAAGAGTCTGAGTGATTCAAGCCACAGGGCCGAGGTGGAGACTTGTTTTCAGCTGAGAAATGGGCAAGAGCGAGAGACTTCTTAAATCAAATAGAAAACATTTAAAGTCACCAGTTTCAAAGGGACATAATAAATTGTGACATACCACAAAAGAACTGCAAATATTGAATCCACTCATAACTGGACATGCAGCTAAACAACCAAATTACCCTAAAAAAGAATACACTTTGGGTCCAGAGCTGGTAGCCGACACTACAGAGTATGCCTTAAACAAACCTGGTTTTGCTTATGCTGCAACAGTCACAGCTGCCCTGTGCACAGTTGGTCAGAGTGCTTCAGCTGATGAGCAGTAACCACCAGAGAAAGGTAACTTCCCTTACAGGAGCTCTTGATAGTCAGACCATGCTTAATAGATTTATTTTCTTTTTTCTTAATGATTTATAATTGTAACTCCATACCAGACCTTTCATCTACAGTCAGTCTCAACTAACCCCTACCGCCTTTCATTCTCTCTGGTACCTACATATGCCTTGCTCTCTGAGCTAGAGCAGACAGTTTCAAAATCATAAGAGTGATAGGGTCCTCGGTGGACCAGAGTGCTGTCTACATGACAATTACTTCAACATTTCCTCTAGTACCTCCCAGTGCTTGAAAGGACCATAACTCACTGAAGTAGAGCAAGCTCCATGTGGCACATGCCAGCCAACAAAACAGGGAAAACAGCTGATGCCACAAAGAAATACTATCTTCCATCACTGGCCTTTAAGCACTGCAGAGTTTCACTTGAAAATCTCACAACTGTCCCCTGCAAGTGTGATTTGCTACAGTTCAATTCAAGTAAACATGCTTTCAGGAAGCCATTGACATTTTGCATGCCTAACTTCCACCCACACAGTGACCCAGGAGAGCAGAAATGCGTCCTAAGAGAGATCCCAAGCCCTCCTGCAGATGGGCTTCACCCTGGGTGTGCACACAGCAAAAACTGATCAAAGCACAGTCCTTGGGACGGTGAATTTTTGGATCTTAGTGCAGTTCAATTTCATTCAGCCAACCTAAACTGAAACTTGATGTAAACTACGCTACTCACCACGTGACTGCCATTCTTGGCTGAAAGACCATTTTCATATAATCTTAAGCTATAAAGTCTCTCCAAGCAAATTTGCAAGAGCATCCTTGCAAGCTTTTCAAATTCTTTTTTGAAGACTTTTCTCTATAAGAATTTACTTCTAAAAATAAAAAGCTCCCTAAAATTCAACCCTACCTCTGCCACTTAATCACTATAATCTCTCCTTGCCCAAATGACACAGCCTGGTCAACATCTCTGCATCCAGCCCTTCCTAAACCTAACACTTCAGATGCTTCTAGATGTATGCCAGAATTGCCCTGTTATTTATTTCCCACTTAAAATCCCTCTGATGTTGTCTTTCCTTCAAGTTGGGAAAAGGGAACAGAAAGATAGAGGTTCTGGCAAAAAAAGGCAATTTTTCTGCCATTTCTGCACTACATACAGGTCCCTATGGCAACACCAAGTACAGGCTTAGGGGGAAGCACTCAGGGCCCTGCAAGGCTTTCCTCCACACCAACTTGCCATCTTAAAAGCCACAGCAGGCTGCAATAACTGCTGCCAGGAGCCAAACCTCTATCTGCACACAGGGCTTGCTGCTGCAATTCCCACTGGAGAACAAAGCACTGTGAAGACTGAGTGAATTTGTCCTGTCTTTCCCACCTGCATCCACAAAATACAGCTGTGTGTGACTAGAACAGCATCACTGCTCCT
Organism: Brachypteracias leptosomus; assembly: GCA_013401335.1. Taxonomy (NCBI): domain Eukaryota; kingdom Metazoa; phylum Chordata; class Aves; order Coraciiformes; family Brachypteraciidae; genus Brachypteracias; species Brachypteracias leptosomus. The sequence goes on along the minus strand of VYZX01017277.1, from coordinate 385,637 downwards.
TGGCATAAGGGTTTCCATCTGGCACAGCTTTACACTAGTGTGACTTGTATCTGCCCTTTTTTTTCACCAGGGGTCTTATGGTACATTACTAATAAAAAACAAAGAAGGCTAGAGATCAACATGACAAAGAATATATTACAAACACAGAAACAACAAAAAAAGGACAGGTAAAACGGAAGGGCAGAACAAAAAGGTACGATTACTAAAAGCCTGAGGAAAAGGACATCGCTTCTGGACCATGTACAAGTCAAGGAGGGAGAAGAGAAGTTAATGAAGAAGGAAGGACACAGAGGAATCCCAAGGAGGTGCCCTAGCAGGCCAGCCCAGATCTAGACAGATCTTTTTTATCTAGATTTTCTCATACTCCTCACCTTTCAATACAGGGGATAAAGAGCACAAACCACAATACAAACATCAATACAACCGTGTTATCAATTTGGGGTTGAACAAGAGGATCCTTTTTAGGAGGACCCAGCTAAAGGCCTGAGTTTCATCAAAACTAGCACGATGCCATCATAGTGACCAGGCAGACCATATCAGTTCCTTTTAAAGGAGATTCTTCCCATTATTATTTTCCATTATTGATAGTTTTCATTTTTAATTTTTGGGAAAAAAGCTAAGAAAAAATGCTTGGCATTTATATTGGAAACAACTTGCATATGCAAAGTGTACACTTATTTGTAGCAAGGAAAAGCAGAAAAAAAATAGAAGACCTGGCATAACAAAAGAACCAAGCTAAAAAAGATAATCAAAGCTGACGAGATTAAAACAAAGCTATCAGGTACTTTAATTAAAGAAAGATTAAATTTCTCCTCCTTCTTTGAAGTTTAGCAGCAGGAAATTTCAACAGAGCAAAAAAAAATTCCCCTGCAGGGCAACAACCTGTAGTTTGTTTGGAATGTGCATGAGACTAATTTAAGGACTGACAGCGAAATACATTTCCAAAAGTGAAAAAAGAAGAGGGGGAAAATACAGGAAGCAGATGGTGAAAGTTTATGAAACGCATTATATGTATTAATGTTTAGGAGACGTTTCACTTAGATATGCATATCATTATCTTGTTTGCTCTTAGGTCTAGGAAAAGACATTTCATCTGAAAAGGAAAACTTCAAAAAGAAGAAATATGTTCACTGTGGCCCAAACTACTTTAGGATTCTGCTCTTCCTACAGACTTTCTTAATGAGTTTCCATTTTTCTCAGCTACTCTGTGAATGCAATGTCTGCAAAGCTCAGTTCTTGACTGTTCCCTATTTCCAGCCACTCAACACATCTCAGAGCTCTTTTTGGCCCAATTTTTTCCTTCCTTGGGCTCTGCTCTCCAAATGGATTTCTGTGTCAGTCAACTTGCTTATTGAGCAAGCAGAGGTCTTAAGCAAAATGGAAACCAGAAAACCCCACAGGAGGTCCCATAAACTTCTTGTACATTCCATTGCAAACCCATCCACTCAGTAAATCACTGTTCCAGTCCACAGCATTAACCTTACTGAGAGAGAGCTCAAAGCTTTTGAGGAATTGAAATGGCCAGACTGTATACAAACCATTGAATTCACCCGTATGAGAATGTAAGAATTCTTTCATTAAAGAAGTTTTCCTTTTATGGCAGTTCAGCAGCAGACATTCTTCCCTGCCAAATGTATTTTCTTCAGAAATTTCTAAGTCTCAGCCTGGGGGAGAATACCTTCTTTTAAGAAATCGCCCCTCCTAATTTTCCACCAGCGTACATATGAGAAACAAGAACAAGCACATGTTACCAAATAAATTTTCCTAAATTTAGTTCTTCCCATTTTGATGACTGCCATGTTGCTACCAGTTACCATAAACAAAAGTTCAGGATACCTACCTGTGAGGTATAACTCTGTGCTGGACTTCCCCCTAACGAGCAAAGGGGTCAGACAAATACAGACTGCAGCTGACTTTTTATGGTATCAGGGCAGTCACAAGAATGGTGAAAATAGAAGCATGCGGATTTACCTGGAGAACCTGCTGCTAACAACTCTGTTCTGCTGACAACAAAGGTACGAGACAGGGACAAGGGAACTAGAAGAGGGAGAGAAAAAGGATGAGATCACGACCAGAAACGCGGCAGCTATCCACACTCAATAGGGGAAGGAACCAGTTCACATACTGAAGAACTAAAATCAAAAGTGCAAATCAACTGTGAAAAAGTAAAGGATTAAAACAAAAGCAAAACCAAAAAAGACAATTAAAGAATTTTAGGAATAAACCAAAAAAACAAGCCCAAGGAATTACAGTGAAATGAAGTGAACAATTTTCACTTGCTAATTTGAACGGTTATCCAGAAAAGAACAGTCCATCAAGGTACACTCAGTTTTAAAATAGTTCAAAAAGAGCAGTGGTGCCCACACCAGCCTGGAAGGCAAAGAGTTAAAATGAGCCGAAAACCTTTCACAGGTGCTGTTCCTTATGGAACAAAATAGAAATAAAACCAAAAGATATTTCATAGTTCAAATTTTCAGTAAAATGAAAAGCAAGGTTGTGAGTCTCCAAGCTCATCCCTGTCAGGATGGGTACTATGCTGCTCATCATTACTGCAAATCCCTCCTCAGCTGTAGTTAAAGAAAAAAGCTTCACTCTTGTTATGTGGATTTTTTTAGGTTTGAGGGTTTTGTTTCGGTTTTGTGTGTTTGGTTGAGTTTTTTAATGCTTTACTCTCCTGTTACTGGCTTCCCATTCCAGGTGGGGAAGAGGAGACACATGAAGACTAATTAGGACACAAAGAGCAGTTTTCTCTTGTTCTGCAATGACTTATACTTTCACTGAGCTTTCATGTCTACACAGAGCATCAAGAATTTATTTTTATGAGCTGATCCTAAAAGAAATTTCAGGATGCCAGCAAAATAAGGGGTTTGCTACTGGTAAAAGCCAACCATTTTAAGGTAAACAAATCTAAGGTTGGCCAACGTTAATTTAAAATAGTTTGACATGAAAAAATCTAAGATGGATTTCACAGCATGTGAAGAGATGATTTGACCTCACAGGACTTGGGGCAACTGACATGTTTGTAGGGAGGGTTAGCAACACAAAAAAACCCAACACATGAAACATTCAAACTGAACAATGCTGGCAAAATAGAGATGCCACAAGTGATTTCCAAGCTTAGGTCTGGTAAGAGAGGTGACCATGCCTAACCCAGCTCTGTGCCTGGTCCATATTGCAAAAGCTGAGCTGCAAAGCTGAGGGTATGATGCAGTTGTATACGCACATGTCACAATTTCCCATGCTGCTGATTTTTCTGCTGCCATCGCTCAGATACATCCACCCAATGCTCTGCACACTTTCAAATCCATCAAACCTCAAAAGGCATAAGCTAGACTGATCAAATTAAAGTGCACATAATTAAGGAAGAATCAGTCCTGCCTGTAAAAGTGAGCTCACATGGCCAAGAGAACTGCTGTTGTCTATGGAGTTTAATAAGGCTATGCTCATAACTTACAAAATCGTTTTCATTACAACACAGTTTGCTGATGCACATACAGATAGGTACACACAACCTACAGGGAGTGCTCCTGAGTGTACAATTAAAACAAGCTGCTTCTCCGGTGGAATATAAACCCTACTGTGACAGACCTGACTTCAGCATCAGAAACGTCTCTTCCTGAAGCTGAGCAGCTTTGGGTCAGCAGACCCCAATGCCAGCACCCAGCTTTCCCCAGTGGGACTGTGGATTCTCAATTAAGGTCAAGGTCTTAATGGCGACACTGCTGGCACCAAATTACATCACCAAATGCTGAAATATAGCACTGGAGAATAGTCCTAGAGGATTATAAGACGATCCCCCAACCTGTGCCTGTGAGGTGGTGATTTGTGTGGTTATCACTTGTGTGCTGGGAATTGCCTCACACCTCGGTAGGAAGTGGCTCACACCTCATCCTCAGTCATCAGCTCTTCCCCCTTCCCGATTTCTTGGTTACATTTCCACACAAGCTGAGGGGAGTAAATGCTTTTCTTGCACCTCTGCCCTCCTTTTCTCCAAGACGGCTTTAGCAACAAGAGTGGTGAAACGATCTTCAAGGACCCTTCCAACCTTAACCATTCTATGATTCTATGATTTCCAGACTATCCGGGTGTTTGTACTTTGCACCACTAGAGGTCCCTCTGCCACTAATTATTTATTCCCTCTAATTCCGTCTCTGTTGTCCTACCATGAGCAAAACTACAAAACTGTCCTCCAGTACCAAATGCATCCCTTGTTACGGCCAATGATCACATCCTCCAGGAGCTGGCAAACTGCTGCCAGCTGCTGGGCTTGGAGTTAGTGTCACCAGCAGCCCGTGCCCCTCCCAGGAACACTGTGCCAGGCAGGTGGTTTCGCTGGCTGGCGAGGAGGTATCGCTTACATCAGCCCCATGGACACAGTGGAGGATGCTCTGCGCAGCCTCCTCCAGTCCCACTCACAGGATGAGAAAGGCTTGTGCAGGATTGCATTCCAGAAGCAGAAGGTAAGAGGACATACCTGGTGATGCTGTGAGGGCCATCACCCCATAGTAGGAAAAAGCACCAGCTTCAAACTTCATCCCCTCTTTCCCAGCCTCCACTTCCACCTTCCCCTGTTAAGTAAAAGGAGAGAGAGCTGCAATTAAAAGGGCCTACAGGCACAAGACCAGACTTGAGCCCTGAGAGCTAGTTTTGCCTGATGTTCCTAAGCACGGTCCCTGCAGTTTGTAACAGTGATTGAATAGGGACAGACCCTGGAGGGCAATATGCTCTTGTGCCCTGAGCTATCCTGGTCTTTGGTGTCCTATGGCCAGTGTAAGTCCCTGCAGAGGGATCACCACAGTGCTTTGGAGTGGTATTACTGCCCTGCTCCAAGTGCTGCCAGGGTTCTTTCCCTCAATGCAGAGTGAAAAAATACTTCCCTGGTATCACAAGAAGCTTGTATGTAGCACAGTCTTGAAACACCTAGACATTCTGGACCACAGCTCACATTCACATGAAGTCCACTCTAACACAAACACAGGAAAGGGAGATGGGAGACAACACACAAGGAGGTTGTCAGCCCTCACCGAAGAGATTCCCACAGAAACAAAGCCCTTACTCCTGAAGGAGCAGTCGTGGGGCTACTTTTGTTTCCTGGTTCCTAGCTGGTTTACATATCCCAACACCCTTAACTTAAAACCCTGTTCTTCTGCAGGATCTTGCCTAGAAGGACCCTCAGTGCTTCCCAAGATGTACAAAATCACACTACCACACAAGTGCACCCATTTGTGATCTGGGATGAACCAAATGTTTAACATCACGTCTTACAAAGGACTCTAGAACAGAACCCACCATATCAAACATAGCTGTAAACGTCCCAGTTATTTTGGTAAACAAGTAGCCAGAAACAATTGGCTTCTTAGTTGGACCTGGTTTTCACATCCATCCATCCTTGCTGGTACTGCACCGAGAGTTCCAGCACACCACTTCAGAAGAAATCTCATGGAGCTTTCAGGCTGAACTACACAAAGGTTGGGATTTCAGACAAACAATGTAATTACTTGCAATGCTCTCCCTCTGGCTAGGTTGGGAAGGGCTGACAGACTGTGTGTCCCATGTGCACTAAGTACACTGAATAACTAGACACAGCCAGGTCAAAAGGTAGATTTTATCTCTATGTGCTTTTCTCACTAAGAATTGTTTAAAATAAATAATTGTGTCTTTAACTTTACAGTACTGTACTGGGGCAGAAAAACGTGAAAACGAACTCAACCTGCATGAGCCTGGATATCAAGTCAGTTTGCCCCAGATGAGGAAAATCACTAAATGTACCTAGTAGGAAGAAAGTGCCTTGCTCACAAATCCACTTGTCTGCTATCACAAGCAGCAACTTCATATAATCCCTTTTAAAACCAATTTCACTCCACAACACAAATAAGTAGCTTATTTGTTCATTATAAGCCTTCCAAAAGGTACAATTTCATCACTCAGGCAAAGACTGGTTATAAACAGAGCTCTCAACCTACTTACTGCTGGCAGTTATTCACCAGCCAAGACCAGGTCTCCAAAATACATACACAGCTGGGCTTTGATCTTCACATGCAGTCAGCCTGGAGTTAGTATATAAATACAAACTAGTAATTAGTAGTAAGGGTTGAGCTTCAGCTCCAAGACCATTGCTCTATCAGCACATACAGCACCTCCAAGCTTCCCAGTGGTGGCCATATGAAGACCAAGCACACTTGGATAGTCACAGTGGCTGAAAAGTTGTTAGGAATTCTACATACATGCTATTAGATGTGTTCCACCCTGTTTCAATGCATGTGGTTTCTGGTTTTCCAGCTTAATGCTCTAACAGGAATTTTGAAAAAACACAATGACAAAAACAAATCTCAAACGCTACAGAAGAACTTCCCATTAGCTAAGAGAAAAGCTGTTGCAAACAAGTGCCATTCCAGCTAAACCAGTAACTCTATAGAGACTAAACTGGTAAATGTAATGCACAGAACATACATTTAATTGTGTTCTGTATGCATTTACTGTGAAGGTATTCTTCGGTCTCTTGGCATGAGAGAATAAGTCCAAGTCCATTTAAATAACAGAAGCAAAGTATTTATCCCCTCTTGATACTTGCAGAACCAACCTTGTTACCATTTTTATAGCATGTACCTACAGCAAGACTCACTTTTACAAATGCATTATAGACCCAGCACATTGTGTTTGTGAAATACTTATTGATTGAAGAATAGCTCAGAAAGAACTGACTGTTCTTCTGTATCGCCCATGTCCTCCATTTACATCTTTGCAGCATTACCTCATTCAGGAACATTATCTTGCCTCTGGAATATTTCAGATTGCAGCAATTCAGCACAAAAGAGCAATTAAAGAGCTACCAGTGGCTCCTCAAACCCCTGAAAAAACTAACCCTTTTAAAAAGAGAATGACATTGAATCCACAATATCATATTCCACTTAATTGTTTATCACTGACAGTGTTTAAATCCCCTTCCCTTTTATTTTTTAAGGCTATTTAAGTTAAGGAAGATTTCAAGCCCTGTGTTAAAACTTAGGTGCAATGCTTGTGTTTTTATAACCCAAACTGATTTCAATTATACAGAATAGAAATATAAGCACCTTTCATTCAAAATCTCTCTTAAAGGACTGTTCCTGCTCAAACAGTCCTAGATGACAGCTAAGTTCCCATGTAAAGCTTTCCCCAGCCATCCAGTGTTCCTGTCGAGTAGCAAAACCTGGGAGATAACAGCACTGGAAGGGATCCTGTGCAGAACAAGCAGAAAACAGTCCTTCCACACCACTTAGGGCTCTGATCTAAAAACCCCCCAAACGTGACAATCTTGGGGTAGGGCGAGCGCCTGGATGGCAAGGTGAGGAACTTCAGGGGCTGTGGCAGGAGGTGGCACCACTTCAGTAGCTGAGGCAAGGCCCCCACTGAAACCTGCACTTCTCACAACACCAAATGTACAGGCTTCAAAATCCAGCTCCCCATGCCGCCTTTTGCAAAAGGAAAAAATGCATTAGAGAAAGCATCCTGGTCAAACTCCTGTGACATGCTATTTTTTGCACCTCTATATTCCAAGCTGTATGCAAGGATTCCTCTGCATTGCCTGTTCTAGTGATACCTAGAGCATAATATCTTTCAACAGATGACTGGAAGTGGGAAGTGCTGTCTCTACCCTTCACAACTGGTTTAACTGAGGCTGAAAGCAACCAAGTGAGCTCTTCAAGGGTGGCAAGGCCAAAAAGCAGACAGGAGCAGTTCCCAGGAGCCATAGCTCCATTCCCATGTTTTAAAGAAGATAAACTTCAACAACTGGAAGGGGTATAGAGAGGAATATGTCAGGAGATGAAGGATTTTGCATATATGTACATAATAACATGCCTGACCTGTAAAATGAGAACAAAGTAATCGACGGGCTTGTTTCGCTGGTAGAGGTAGTGTTCTGGGGCTTTCTTGTTCTTCTCATCGTATTTCAGCTCCTGGATGACGTTGGGATGTTTTAGCAGCCTGAGAAGTATCTTCTCTGACATCTGGGATGGACCAAATGCTTCTACTTCTATAACACAAGATACAACTTGGCATTACACCTCATATGTCTGGCAAGAAGTTAGCAATACTCGTCAGTATTTGCCTATAAAAGACACACAGATGCAGAGAGATCCATCACAAAATTGCAGACTTCCTGTCTTTTGAGACTCTTAGATTTGTAAGGGGGTAAAGAAACCCCAGGAATGCCCCAGTTTTTATTACTGAAATATTTTTCAAAACAACCAAAAAACATGTCTTCATCTGCAAGGGAAAAGAAAAAGGGAGTCTTGCCCCTCTTGAGAGTTCAGAGTCACAGTTGTACAGGCTCATTGGAGAGTTGCATAAATGGAAGAGCTTTACAATTGGGGCAGAGAGAACCTCTGAATTTCTTTTTTCCTTCCTCAAAAGGTATTAAAGTTACTGCATTTATTGCACTTCAAATAAATAAATAAAGCACTGTTTGGGGCCTAGAAAGTTGCTCTAGATACATCAAAGACACAACTGGGGCTGCCACAGTTCATATGGGAAGAGTTACTCAAAGTGAGAGAGTGCAGGTCAGTTCAAACCATGTGGGATTAATGCCTGACACACAGAACACATCTCCTATCCACTCGCTCTTCAGTGTTCCCAACAGGAGCTGTTTGAAGCAGAAAAGCTCATCCTTGTGTGGGAGAGTTAAGCCAGGGACGTCAAGATTTACACATGCAAATTGATAAGCGTTCCTAACACCTCATTTCAGAACAGGACCGTTAATGACCCAGTACCTCTCATCTGCTAAAGATACTATTCTCAATTTAGAGCAGAGAAACCAAAACTGTAGCTTTCATCTTATTTAGCAGTGGCTTCACAGACAGACCTGGATTTAAGCTACACAATCCTTTCATTCACAAAACAAGTAGAGAAGCAGCACCGTAAGACTATGTCTGTTGAGCAGGTGTTAAGAGAACTCCATCAAGTCTTGTACCACTACACGAACAATGCCTTGCTTGCTGTTAAATCCGCATCTTCCTCTTGAACTGCTTCCTTTCACCAAAGACATGCTCACGTGCACATGAGCCGTAGGAGTCCAAGCCTTTTAAGGAATTACTGCCCCTCAGCTGAGATGTTATAACCAATCACGTACATGTTTCTTTCAAGTCACAGAGGCAAAATAAAGCATCAAGGCGGACTAGGAGCATCTAAGCAGGCAGTTACTGCATCTTAGAGGAGGGGAAGTACTAATTTCCAACTGGAGCTGGCAAACTTGAGACAAAAAAACTTTATAATTTTCAACCCAGGGATATATGTTGAACATAGCAGTGAAAGATGCCCATCTGAAAGGGCTGCATGTGAGAAGTCTTTGTATGTCAGAGACAGCACAAGCAATAGGAAGGTATGTTTTCCACAAGCTCTCCTGTTAACAGGTCTCATCTCTGAGGTGAAGGGACCAACTTTACGACGAAAAGAAATATCAGCTGCAAGAAACCATTCAAGGCCCTGGCCTCTCTGCCAGACTGCCCACCCAAGGGCTAAAACATCAAGGTGTTCTGGGATGGAGACAACTGTCCTCTGAAACCTGAAGTCATCAACGGAGGTCACACAAGCCAGCCAGAAATCCATTTTTAAAAGTACAGTTCAACCACCTGTGCAGTCTGCATTATATGTGTCAGGAGAGTTTTTCACTTGGAGTCAAAAAGTCTCAAGGAACAGGCTTAGACCTTCCTGCAAAAGGTCCAGCATCTCTTTCTGGAGAAGGTGCCAGAGTGCAATTACAGTCAGCTGGCCAGGAGTATCGAGTCCTCTTTCGTTTGTTCCCTGAGCTCTTCCTAATGGGGTGTACTTGCTAGTCGTTAATCTGACGGACTCTAGACATGCAGTGCGGCACTTGGCATTCATCCTTACCTTTCAGACCAATTTAAAGTTACTGGTCCACCCCTGGTAAATGTCTCAGAGGGTTCATGCCGACACTGAACACAGGAGAGGAGAGAATTTAAAAAGAAAAACACAACAGTGGCATTATTTGTCACCCCACAATCCAGCCTCCCTTCCCGCCTGCACTGTCCCACCCACCTCACCGGCCTGTGCTGACAAACTGCCTCCGAGGCTCTGGTACGATCGCAAAAGAAGAGAACCCGCACTTGCCTGTTGCCAGGAACCGGTGCATTGCCAGGAGGAGCTGCGGTGATATTTTAACCTTCATCTCGCTGTCTGTCTGCTTGAAGGCAGAGAAGTCCTGCTTCCTGTCCCGATGAGCTACTTTCTTTTTTGTCTTGTTATCAGCTGGGGAAGGGAGGATGGGAAAAGAAAGGAAGGAAGCGATTTCTGTTAGAACGGAGTCCAACATGAACTGCGCTGGATGGAGTCAGCCAGGATGTCCACCCAGGGCACAGGGGACAGACAGACCCGTCTGCAGCACATGAGCCCTGCTAATCGGCATGCAGCACAATACAACCAACCAGGGAGCCCTGCTGTGGTTGTGAGCCCCTGTCCTGCACCCATGGCCTCTGTCACTTCTCGGCCACTTCAACAGGGGGAAATATCTGCTTGCAAACATCTAACTGCAGAGCAGCTCTGCATATTGTACACCAGGTGCATGCACATTTCTAGGTGGGGAGGAGGAGTCCTGCTCAGTGTTACTACTGATCTAAAGGTGTTGTTCTACAAGAATATCTGTGATAGCTACTTTTTTTCATATACATTCCTTAGAGAATTCCCAGCAAGCACATAATCTTAATATACAATGAGTTATTTCTTATGCTGTACCACAGCTTCACTGACTCTTCACAGCTTTGGCAAAATCTGCATGCCTTTGGTCCAAGTAACTCCCAAAGTCAAGCATATGCTGTTTCTTTTGTCCTGTCCGAACTTCAGAAAGGCTGGCAAGGTGTACAGCGTGGAGGTGGGTGTCTCTGGCCACTTTACAGGCACTGAAGCCAGAATGAAGTACAGAGTAGCTTCAGGAGTTCAGATAAGGGAATTCACCTGCTATCAATCCTGGACTCCTGTCCTCTATTCAGCTAAATACTTGCCTCTTGATTTGTCTGTGTCTTAAAATGGGGTCTGTGGTGTAGAATCCCCATTTGTAAAAGACAACACAAAGATGGAGTTGCAGAGACACAAACAATCCAGCTATTATCATCCACCCGCTGAGCTAATCTGCCAAAAATGTCTAGGAAACCAGGTAAGTGGAAAGCTATAGGCATGTTGGGGTACAGTATACATCAGGGAGAAGAGGTCTCTTGCTCATCTCTGCTGACAGTGCATAAGGTGGCATTGGCTATAAGCAGTAGAATGCTGTCAGACAGCTCTGAGCTCCACCTCGTACTGCAGGAAACCCAAGTCTTGAAGCAATTACTGTAAGCACCTTAGACTTCAGGCACAGCTCAGGTTCTAGGGCCTTAGTGGTGAAAGACACTTAAAACACTACAGCTACTTGTCTATCAGACCCCTAGTCATTGGTCTAAAATGACTGGACTCTTGAGGGACCACAGGCAATTCTGGTACATTGATTCACTGCAGAGAGTTCAGGCAAGCACACGAAGAGGTGTGGGTGAAGTTAACACTGAAACCTCACGGATGCTCCCAGGTAGCTGTTGCTAGATTTTGGGTTAGGCATGCAAAGACAATTAAAGAGATGTGCCATAGCAAGGAAGCCACTGAGATCTGGAGTCCTGTAGTGTCCAAATATATGCTATAGACTATATAAGGCTCAGAGCAGTTGAGTTTGGGGCTTAGAAATGCATAATACTGATAATTAACAGATTTCTAGAGAGATTTTCCCAAGTCATCCAGCCTTTTAGATATGAATATGAAACTTGTTCTCAAGCTTATGGAGAAGAACAATGATGACCCATGTCCTTTTTCTTCTTTGAAACCAGAAACCTCTTACCTTAGTAGTACTTTACCCAGAACTTGGACTACGTCAGGGACTGCAGTTTCTCTTCCAAAAGCAGGAATAGAAACTAGCCAAGGGAGTGGCTACAGACTAAAAATGATCCCTGCTTTAGGATTATAGTCTGAGAGAGACCTATCTGTACTCGCAGTTAGAGGAAAGGTGGATACCACAGCAACAGAAAGCAAGTAGGAGAAAAGTCCTCCGGAAGCTCTCATTAGATCTTACTTCTTTTAAGAGAAACATAACTGTGCTTTTTATGAAAAGCTCAGAGAATGCTATTTTTTACAATGCTATGGCTGAGATGCTCTCTCACAAGGAGCTCCATCATTGTTCTCTTCAGGGAGGCAAAAATCACCATATGTACAGGTTTTGGCCCTAAGACAGGGAGACATCTCTTCAGCAGGTCAGTAAAGCATCTCTGTATTTCTCCTCTGAATAGCTGTACCACCTCAGGCTTCACACTGCACTTCTGGTATCCAAAAACAGGGCCAGCAACACACCATGAGAGGATGCCTAAATCTTTCTGTCTGCATCAGTTATCAAGGTAAGAGACCCAGGCTCTTAATCAAATGAGCAACTTTAACTGCTCCTACTGTTTCCTTGGCAGCTTGTCCAGAAACCTTCCCCCAAGAAAAATGTTACACAGTAAGAGCAGAGCCATTTGGCTTAAAGCCATTATCTTGGCTGATTTTTGTAAGGGATGCTCTTAATTGTTCTTTGCTATCCAAACAACTTCTGAGCTTCTTGTAAGACACAGGAACCAAGGATTGGATGGTGACAGAAGTCACTGAATCTGAACCAGGTATTTCCTGTCTGTCCTTTCTACAGTAAGTGAGATGGAGACCCAGGCACTGAAATAATCTTGGCATGCTGAAGCAACCTTGGCTAATGAAGTGCTGTGACACTGGTTCTGCAACATGAACAATGCGATGCATAAGGGATACCCTCAGTATAACTTTTGGTGAGAGACTAACAAATATGGCAACTATTTTCAGTAGGTTCTAGGAATATTTAGACTTTTCCTTCGAATCAAAGGCAGCAAGGCTGACCCTGACTCCTGGGCTGAGGGAGAGAACTCAAGAAGAGATGGAGTCCAAATACACCTAAGGTTGTGATCTCTCTTGCAATATTTCTGAACTTCCAGGCCTGATGCAGAACACTACAAATGACTGCATGAATTTCCTTGAAGGAGCCAGCCTGGACTGGAGACAGCTACAGAACAGGGGGTTTGAACCTCAGATCACCCATTCAGCTGGGCAGGCTGGAGGCTGACAGGTGCTGCAAATGCATCCAGACAACGTCCTGGGAAGGTTCTTGTTCTCTTCCTGTGCTTCTTTTATCTTTAGGACAGAGTAGACATCTGCAGTGAGCTCCAGACAAGAGAATGCGGACAAAAATATTTTATCAAATGGAAGCGTGTTTCTGTCTGGCACACGAACTGTACAAGGACAGAGACAAGGAACTGCATCTAGCAGATACTCCAGGAAAAGAAAGCACAATTCCCAGAGGACTAGGCTCACTGACCCTGTGCCAATACTCAGCATCAGGATGCCCAACCCAAGGCAGCCAGAGGTGGATGCCAGAGTCTCACTCAGCACACAACCCATGCCCCCCACCTCCCTAATCCCCCAGTGATGCAAGCACACAGGCTGCCAGCCTATGCCCCACACACTGCACAGGTCTTTTTAAGCCTGTTTCATTTTAAAAGAAAGCTTCAGGAATTAACTAAGTTAGTTTTGCTAGTTCTTTTTGTCCCTAGCTGGGAACACCAGGTTGTCCTGTGTATCACGCATGTTTTGCCAACTGACAGAAAGTCAGCGGGACTAAGCCTGAAGCTCTTAAACAGCCTAAAATAGCTTCCCATAAGGATGCAGCTCCTGCAGCCTCCAGCTGCTAGACAGCAGAAAGCTAGCAAGTCCAGTCCTGACGGCTAACGATGTAAAAGTATCATTTTCTAATGAGTAGCAACCACCTTGGTGTATCTAAAGATTAGATTCCAGCTACACAAAGATCTGCTCTCCTGGCCTAGGATACTGGTGTACACCATGCCAGTACCTGCAGGTCTTGCCAGAGAAATCAGCATTGCACAACCTTTTCTGTGTTGCTACACTTCCACTGGATGACAATGGAAATACTTATTAGGGCAAACAATTTCTGTTCCCATAACTCTGTGGCTTAAATGGGAAAAGTAATAGAGAGTTTACTAGCACATATATTTAACATACCTGTTTGGATAGCTGTTTGGAAATAGAAATGTTCTGGTAAGATGTGGTCTTCCCCTCAGGGAAGTGAGCTGCCAAGGCTCAAAAAAATCATTAGGTGAAAGCTCTTGAAGCTGCAGCAATGCAGCTCTGAAAAATGTGCCCCAGGGTCTGGCCCTGCACTCCCTCCCATGGGCTTGCCTGGGGTTGTATTCGAGGAGACAGGCTGCTGGAACTGCACTGGGCTGATGATAGTAAAATGCAATGTAAGTTGATGCTTACAACCCGACTATTTGTCCGCAATGTGCAGAACACATGCACAAGGGTATTTAATTTGTAGAAAAATCCCAGATTTTATGTGGGACAAACCTTCTCTGAATCTGTACACATGAAAACCAACAGCTTTCTAGTTGCACTAAGGGGATGATTGAATTCATCTTTAATTAGAAATAGCTAAATAAGACAGGCCACCAGTCAAACCTGGGTCAGAACAGTGAACTCCATGTTCCTCAAGTGGACTCTGCAGGGAGGCCAACACAGAACACACAGCTGTCTCTCTTCGGCCTCTGAAAAGGTTGAGAAATGCTGTCCCACAATGGACAGGGCCAGGTGAGTGCAGGACAGATTCCCGTAGGAAAAATGCTCCAACTTTCCAATACTAAGAGCCAAAGGCACTGTCAGCTCTTCATCGTGACACTGGCTGAGACTTAGTCAGAGCCTACCTGTGTCACAACAGAAACCTCTTCTTTCCACCCCATCAGCATCCCCTATACAAACTCTCAAGTTCAGAAGTACTCAAGCCTATTCAAATTTGATAGATCAGGCATATTTTAAACAATTTTTATTGCTACTGTCTTCTCCTCCTTGCTCCCAACATCTCTGCAAGCCATAAGACATGGCAGATGATTAGAGCAATTTGAAGAAATAACACTCATTTATTGGGCATGCAACCCTCGAGAAATTCACTTGCAGAGATTCAGCAGTGAGTGCAGCTTTCAACAAAAACTGTAAACATACAATTGCTTTTACTCTAACACAGTTCAAATGGGTTTTCATGGAAACAGCAGTAAGGCACAGCTCCAACATCAAGGTCAGTCGCTTCATCAAATTTCAAGTTTCCATAAAAGCAAAACAAAACATTTCTAAAACTTCAGAACAAAGGCATAACAATGCTGCCAAAATTTTTCATAAGGTCTACTTTTAGGTAAACACCTAGCATAGAGCAGATCAGTCCAAAGGTTTCAAGTTGGCTTGGCCTGAGCAAGCCAGCTTGGTCTTATAACAAACAGCATCAGAGAACTCTAGTACCACATGGGGTTACTAGCACTGACACACTGATAACAACATCAAAAATGAGCTGCCTTAACATATTGTACGCAACAAGGTACCTTCAGTAAACACAAAGCATGTTCTCATCACTACACCAACTGGAAGAGGTTGCAGCACATCAGTCTGCTCTCTCCCTTACTGCTACAGTTTCCTTCAGTCTAAACAGCAGAATGAACTCCAGTGCTTCATAAAGAAACCAGAAGTTCATCTTCATGATAGATAGCAGGAGTCACCCCCCAAAACTTCCTGCATCCTCCGGGAAGCCTAGGAGGTGAAGTTTCCCTCCTGTTCTGAACAAGGAATTTTCAATACTAAAACCTTCCCAGGAAGGAGAATTTCAAATGAACTCAGGTTCACCACTTCTATTTTGTTAATCTAGGAAGTCTTCAGATAGTAAAATTAAATTCTCATTTCCTTGCCCTCTAACATGCTATTAATTGTCAAAGCTTTTTTTGTCCTAAAGAACAACACAGCATGATCTATGTGGTTTCTCTTAAACAAGGGGAAAAAAAACACTGGAAAGCATCTTCAGTGTATTTTCACTCGCAGAAATGTGGAAATATCTCAAAGGTGATGGGACAAAAATAAGATCTTTTTGGAACATTAAAGAAAGTCTGAATTCTCCCTGTAAAGGCATTATGTTGTAGCTGATTAGTCCAACAATTTATTTGTGAAGATATGAAAAGAAAATGATGCTAACTGGATTTCTGTGATTTGCATAGTAATTAGATTGTTTAGCATATCTTAAAGTACAACTGTGATTTACATGAACCTTTGAGCACATAAATACCGGTAAAATAGTGACCAGCTACAGAAGGTAGTTCAGGCAATAACAGTCTATTAGGACAGCAGAAGTATGTCTATCCCACAGTGTAAAGTGCTCATTTGGCATTTGACTTGGAGGGAGGATAGAAGATGCTTACATTGGCCTGAAAAAGATGCTGTAGAAACATTCCGATTCCTTTCATGAAGAAAGAAAAAGAAAACAAAGGACAGCTGAACAGTGTTAAAGATACTGAAAATTATTATTTCTATTACAATAGAATCTAGAGATATCCTTGTGCTACATGTGAACACAAAGTGAAAAATAGCATCTGCCAGCAAGTGATCGAAGCACAGATAAGAGATGAAGAATGACAGACAGGAAGTCCTGCATGCACAGGCCAGATTGTGCAGATGGGAAGAGAAGCAAAGACACTTTAGGTAACTGGCCAAAGACCAGACAAACTCTAAACTGGGAAAGGAAAAGAGTCCATATCTCTCAAGTCCCAGGTAATGGTTGACTTGCAGCATCATCTCCCTCAACATATGTTAATACAAAGGAAGGAAGGAGCTTTACTGAGTGATAAAAAGAGGAGTTGTTTAGGATGGGCTGGTTTTCAGTGCTGAAGAAGAGTTTCCATTCTCAGGTTTTCTGAATGAGTGTCAGAGAGACATTCTAGAGAGACTCCATTCCCCTTTCTTGAGGCACGGTATTTGCCTGCCTTCTTGTTAAGGTACAGTAGTAGATGGACTACAGGCCCTTGAGGCACAGGGAGGTTAGGAGAAAATGTGGGAGGTTGTGAGCACTGTAATAAAAAGATTCAACAAGGCCACTGTGGTGGAGAACAGCTAGCAGGAGAGATCAGACTGCTGCAGATGTAAACCTTCTTGATGGAAGGGTCAAATAAAGAAACCTGCCCTGTTTCTGAACTAAAACAGCACAAAGGGGTGAGGTGCCCATGCTGCAAAAACAAAAATCACTTTGATCACCTGAGAGATCTGCAGGTCATTTGACCATTAAAATTTTAAATCAGCAGCTTAACACCTCTCAAAACACAGCTATTAAACACAACTGCTACTGGATGGAGTCTTCCCTCTCACCTATAAAAAAAGTGCAAATACTTCTACTCACTGTATAGATCTGTTTCATCCAGAATTTCAGACTTGATGATCTCTTCAATCACATCTTCTAAAGTGACAATTCCCAGGACTTCATAAAAAGGATCCCCTTCTCCTTCATTGTTTACTCTCTGTACTATAGCCAGGTGAGACTTGCCTGCAAGGAGACAGATCAGCAATTTAGACATTTTAGAAATTCCTGAAAGATCAGAAATTATAGCAGAATTATAGACACACAGGTATAAATAAAAAGACAAAAGGGTTGGTGTCAGGCTTCATGAAAAAAAAGAGGCAAAGTTTAACAGATACTTAAAATCATAATCTGTTTTCTGTCTGAGAAACTCATTCCTGGGTCACATAAATCCACCTAATGTACTAAAAGAGAATGGCTAAAGAGATCAGTGTTCTCTCTCTAATGTCTTTCCCAGTGCAACTGTCATCCTGGCATTGAATTAATTATATTATCCTGTTGATGGTTGTTCCACTTCTTGTCTCATGCATTGGCAGAGGAAGGCCAAGCTGGAACCCTCCTTTGCAGCAAGCTCCCAAGGATGTTCTCCTCAAGTTCAGAAACAACAACAACAATGGCCAAACCACAGAGGCACGCAGACAGAATAGAGCTGGAGAGAAGAGGTCAGCACAATCCATGAGTTTTCTCTTTCTCCTCCCCTCAAAAATAGTTTATTTAGACGTGCTCCATACGGGGGGGAGGCTTATTTAGGAATTAAAATATTCAAACTGGCAGTGCCTGATCAACAAAGAAAAAAACTAAGATGAGATATACTGGTGGCTCTGAAGATCCCTGAACTATGCAACATTCACAGTGTATTTTATAATTCCTAAAGCCCTTTCTGCCACAGGAATAATAGTAATATCATGACCCCTTTGAATCTGCTTTGATATCCTTGGCTGCCAGATTCTGAAAACTGCCTCTGAAAACCGGTCCTTTGTAAAGCTGGATGAAAAGTAACAAGCATTCAAAGGGTTCACCAAATACAAGTGGTATTTTGAAGTACGAATTCAGCAGATTATCAATGTGCTTCCTGAACTATCAGGAGGCAAGTAACATTGTCTTACATTCTTCTTTGCTGGTCTCAAAAACAATACTTATCCCCATCCATGGAAGATAACCAAAATAGTTCAACTTTGCTCAGACTTCTTTATAGTCGATAACGTATGCATGTTTTAAGATTCAGATTATTAGACTAACAAGCATTCAAACTATTCCAACCCAGACTTACTCATGCTTAAAGAATGAAAATATCCCAAACAAATTAGAAGAGGGAGGAAAAATTTATCAACTACTGATATAAACATTGCATCAGGTCAAGTCAATTCACTTTGGTAAGTTTTTCACATCTGCTTTCCCAGGGACCCAACATAAGCAGTTAAAAAACAAATTCTTGGTGAATGCTGTCTGTCGAAAGCTAAATTCTTTTGCTATTCCCAGCTTGTGATCATTTAAAAGGAATTTTCCAAAGCAGGGTCTAATATTAGACTCAAAATGAAGTTTCCATTCCACTTAGGCGATATTCTCACCAAAGTAACTACTGCATAATCTGATTGTCTTGGAGCTACTCGTTTAGATGCAGATGGACATACTTTAAATACCAACTCCACAGCACTGCTGAGTCTTATCTTGAGGAGACTTTACTCTACAGTGAATTAATAGAAAGATGATTTGTGATTTTAATAGATCCACATTCATATTGTACTGAAAGTCTTTCACTGCGCTAGGTTTTATTTATTTGTGTTCCCTGCAAGACTTCCAGCTCTTTTCATCACTCAATGAACAACATTAAAAAAGGTGACTTCATAAAAACATGAAAGATTTAAGTACTACCATAATTGATCTTCCCATGTAATATATGACTCCAATTATATCCTTTCAATAGAGTGATGCTCAAGAAGAACTGTGGCACAAAAAAACGTCACACAGACAAACCAAATATTGCAATTTATTTCCCAGTGCCTGCTCAGGTATTAGCATATTTTCTCTCAGGTCAAAAGGTGTGACTCCTTTGAGAACTATTTCTATCACTGATCAGAGCAGCTCATTTGCACATGCTCATTCAGATGCTAATTCCCGAGGATCACGTTCTCACACATTAGTAAGCGGTAAGAGTACTCAGATCTGTACAAGTGGGTAAAATAAAACAAACAAACCCACCCAACAAGCCATGCTATCCATTCAGTATTTCAACTTCAACCAGAATCACCAAATTACAGCCTTCTCCTCCACTTCTATACTGACCATGATAAAGCTGAACTAGGGGATAAAATTTTACATTTTGAAAAGGACAGTCTTTCTAACAGTGGAGTCCTGGACACATCTACAAGCAATGGGAGAGATTTATGGAAATGGGACTGGGGAAGGACCTGAGGGGCTGTAATACCGTGGGAAGTTGTGCATGACTTTCAGCCACAAAACTAGTTGAGCACCCTTTCCGTCAGAGTGGTCTCCAGCAAGAATTTAGAATCACTAAAATATGTTACGGTCTCCCCATTTTAGCAGCCATAGCACTCTGATCTGACCAACAGTACCTAATGTGAGACAGGTGACCAAAATCTGCACCAGCTACTGCTCTGGTATGCGACACAAGCTGATAAGGCATCAGTTACAGATGAGCACCCGACATTTTGCACTTTCTACAATGAAAAAGACTAGAAACATCTTTTGGCTCTACCATAATCTCTGATTTCAGTTTTTCTACTTATCACCCAAAGTATTGAGACTACTAAAACTTGCCATAGTTTCAAATGTCATGGGACTTTTTGGCGGGTAACATTGACGTTCAGCCCTACCTTCATTATATGTTGCAGAGAGTTTATCCGTAGAAAATAAATTATTGAAACATAGGCTGAAACTAACCTTTCTTCCCTCTTGACTGTCAAGTTTTGTTGTTCCAGACTTTCAAGAACCCCATCACTTTGCTGTGGTCAGATGAGTTTAAGCCAGTCTGATCAGACTGCCTCTAAAAGGCTGCTTTTTGCTCCCAAAGTCTTCTCCTCCCTTTGCACTGGCTTCAATGCTTGTGCAGTCACTTGATGAGACAGACTAGATCTGAAAATTACATTTCTTGGGCCTTTGCAAGTTAATTTTGATCCAGATCCAATGATTTGCCAGAAACCATCAGACAGTGGAACGAGCATTGGCGCTAGTGACGGAGGTGTCACAAGATGCATTCCTGGACTGGCTGCCTGCTCAGACTGCTGCATAGATGACTGCAAAATACCCTCCACGTATGGAAGTAATCAAGACAGAAAAAGCTAAAGGAAAAAAGCCAGGAGTGCAAAAACTTTTTTATACATTGTAAAAGAGCACAACACAGCATGTGCCCCACTTTAAAAATGGCCTGTGGGTAAAATAACAACTCCTCCAAGTGTTTTAAATAGAAATTGGCTACAGCTTTATTCAAAGACTTTATCAGGCCACTGACACTTGTCAGACCATTTTATTCAACTGAGAAAAAGAGGTTTCAATTGTATTTTCCACTGCTAAGCACATACAATACATATCCAACAAGGAGTTGAACAAAGTAAACATCCAGGTAAGGAAACCTGGACTGTCTCTAGTGTCACTAGGGCTCTGAGAGCAGTACACAAATTAAACAGAAAGAGCAAGTGTGTATGGAAATTATATAAACAATTTCTATACTTCACTGATTTTCTGGACATGGTTTCTAAACACACTACATCTATGACATTAATCTTTCTTTAATCACCTGCTTTAAGTGTTGATAAAACGAGATTTAGCAAGCAGGCAGCTCTGCAGCACTGCCAGATCTGATGATAAAGGCAGAAATGACCTGAGTGACGTGTAGTAAGCAGCACCGGGAGAGAACCATGGGCAGTGCTGGGACTCATGACTCCGCTGTGGCCATAGGCAGGCAGTGGTTGCTTTCTGCCTCAGCTTGCCCCATCTACAGCGACAGTAACATCAGCAAGAACTTACAGCTGCAAACTACACGGCTTGAGACACAAGTTATGACAAATGCTAATCTCTCAGTTACATTCACAGGCAAAAAGGACCAAGGAGTTTTGTTAAAAGCAAATCCAGTCTCATCCCATTGCTCAAAATCTTGCCACTCAGCTTGGATTTTGCTCTGTACTGCGAATTCTGATTAATTTATTAAGCTAATTAAGAAACATGAAGATCCTTAGTGAAATCCGCATGAGTCAGTGAACCTAAAATGAGCTCCCAAGAGTCCACGTGATTGACTGACCATGCAGAACAGCACTGGAAGAAATGCCTGAAATACTGATTCTCTTACAGTACCTTGACCATTCCTTGAAAAAGATAAGGGAAAAAAAAAAAAAATCACCCTTTGATCCCACCTGAGGCATTTTTATGTTTAGAGCAAGGACCTGAAGAATACATCCATGGAGTTCAAATTAGAGATGAAAACATCTGACCAAGTTCAACATCTGCTGTGGTCAGTACAGAGGGCCTTTTCTACATGAAGAGTTTTGCCATATGAACAGAGCTGTACCCACCACACTCTCACATGCCACAGACACACAGGTGGAAGAAACGGGCTGATGGGGAACATTATGAAGTTCAATAAACGCAAATGTAAAATCATGAACCTGGTACATGAATTGTATTGTCTGGCTGGGTCTGCAGAAAAGGACTCTATGGTCCTGGTGGACAAGCTACATGATTCAGCACTGCATCCTAGCAGCAACAAAAGCTAACTGCATACTGACCACATTAGTACACGTGCAGCTAGCAGGTCAAGGGAAGGGCTTAATCCCCTCTATTTGGCACTTGTGAGACCACACCTGGAGTACTAGTGTCCAGTTTGGGGTTCTCCAGTACAAGACAGACATTGACAAACTGAAGCAATTCCAGTGGATGGATGCTAAGATTGTTTGGGGCTCGAGCCCATGATGCACAAGGAAAAGCAGAGGGAGATGCAGTGGTTCAGTCTTGCAAAGAAAAGGCTAAAAGAGAGCTCTTTGTGTACCTCAGAATAGGCTACAGAGAAGACAAAGCTAAATTTGTCTTGGAGACATACTGATGGTACAAGAGGTAATGAACACAAGTTTCAAAAATGGAAACTCTCCTGAAATAAAGAAAACTTGTTCCTCATGAGGTTGGCCAAACACTGGAACAAGGGCCCAGAGGGACTGTGAAATCTCCATCTTTGGAGGTATTAAAAACTCAGTGACCTGAGCCAACTTCAAAGGTAGCCTGCTCTGAAGAGGGGGTTGGCCAGATGACCTCCAGAAGTCTCTTCCTAAATTATCCCGTGATTCTAAGAGACTCTGAAGGAAGGCCTGATTGAAATCCCAGCCCAAACTTCAGTTCTGACTTTTCATTCCTGAATTTCTGCTTAAGAATCTAACAAAATGGCAAAATTTCAGTACATAAGTAAAGACAGCAAGTAAGTTTTACTGACCTGGAATGTCACAATATGGCCTTGTATGTAACCAAAAGTAGCAGCAAAATGACACTACTAGCCAGGTTATGCTGCAGAAAATTGTAATGCTGCTGGTATAGCTTTAAAGCAAAAGAGGGATCTCAGGAAGTGGTCCAACAGCAGAGGTGTAACTCAGGGGCTCTGAGCAGTGTGCAACAACCTTTACGTGATGTGTATAAGCTTATATAATGAGTAAGCAACTACAGATGCCCCTACTTCTGCAGAAGGAGGTTTATGAACTTAGCAACTGGGAAGATCTGTATGTGTTACTTCCCTCATGCAAGAAGCAGATCTCACTAAAGGCACTCAGTTTACTTCTCCTAACAAAAAATCAGTGCTAAATCAAAGCTATGGTAGACATTTATAAAACAGAAGATTCCTGTTAAGTCTTTTATGGTAAAACTAGGATCAGACTAAGTTCATTTTTGTTAAAAGCAGTACTCTGAGACCATTTGCTGTTGGTGAATGCTCTGGAACACTAAGCTATAACCTGTTTAATATGCCTACAATGACATGGAGAAAAATCCCAGGAGGGGTTTAGTTGCCCTTGAATTTGCTAACTGAAGATCTGTGTTTCCTGAAAAATCTCCGGGCCTATTCTGTTTCGGTTTTGACTGATTTCTACAAAGGTAAACAATTTGGTCTGTCAGTGAGATTCACAGGTTCAACAAACATTATGCAAAGCAATCCATCTTAAAATATCTGTTGTATAATTTAACCATTAAAAACCACTCCCTCTAGAATAGCACTGGCTTACAAGCAATTATACCTAAGTAACAAATGTCTTCCTAAATTTCTTTTCTGTAGCACAGGTTTAAGGGCACTAAATCTCTCTTCTATTAGCAGAAATTTGCATTCATGCTGTTTACTTCTGCACTTTATTATTTTCAATGGAAAAATCAGACTGCAACCCCTTAACTAACTTTCATTTAATATAGGCACATGAAACTCTTCCAGACCCTCAAGGAAACAAGTGAAAGTGTCGGTGCAGGGAATACAGTGACTCTTTGCCTTTAAACCAGAGAGGTTACAGGCTCGTACAAACATTAACTAGAAACCACATCAGCCTTCACAGGAAAATAAAAAAGTAGTGCTTTAAATGGATTCTTTGTGCTAAAGCCCATTTTAGTGGGAGGACACCAACAGAAAAAAAGGAAAAAAATAGGGAGAGTTTCAGAATGACTTCCTGACAGTGAATTGTATTTGTAAGGAATACTTTCCCAAGGGAAATGGAGAAGCTCAGTTACTTGCAACTTTGAAAACTTGACTGCATGAAGCTCCAAGAAAGGAGTCAATAATTCTCTGCTGTCCCATGGCAGATGGAAGAGAAGCAATGAGCTAACATTTTCCATCTCCAGCAGCCTATCACTCGGTGTAGGCGCTCCAACTGCTGCTACCTACCCTTCGATCTGGTCTGGTCTTGGTGAGAAGCATACTGTCAAACAGTTTACTTTGCTGCTGCTTCTACGAATGAGATCATAACTCTAGAAAGCTGCTACATGCTGCAGCTTCACATGCAACTGAACTGAATGTGGCAACAAACTTGGATCAGAAGCTGAGAAGTCACCATAGGTCCATGAGTAAAAGAAATTAGCCAGGAACCAGAAATAACTTGAGAGCAAGGAAAAAGGTCATTTCAACTCAGAGCTCTGCTATCAAAGGGGAGATCTTAAGGAAGAATCAGAAGCGAGAACATTCAGGGAAAATTATTACCAGGTGTAGGCAGGCAGCAGGAGTAAAACCTAAGAGTGGAGAGGAAAAAAACTGAGAAACTTCTTGAACATTAGTAAAAATTTCCTTGCCGTGGACAGTGCACCAATGCAACCTAGCCATGTAGTTGTTATATGTTAGGGAATTTGGGCTGGAAATGGCTGGAACTGACAATAACCAAGGTCCACCGAGGTGTAAAATGCACACCAGTAGCTGGGCTGCATGCAGCGTTGGCCAGAACATCGAATTTCAGCCTGGTAAATGGATAAATACAAGCTGCTTCCCAAAACTGGAAGCTAATGCCTTGAAGAAGTATCTGCTGTATCCAAAGTAGGAGAGGAAGAGATGGAAAATATAATACTTGAGAGAGAAAACTCTCCCCTCTGAGGCTCTAACCTGAGTAGAAGGTTATGATATCAGAACACCGGTGGCTTTAGGGAGTGCAGCAAACTAAATTTGATAGAAGAGATGGCAACAATGAGAAGAGAAAATACTGAGTCTGGAGGGAGACCTACCACTATTTGGGCTAATGCAGAACAAAAAATCAGATAAAATTTAAGGCAAGCAAACAGAATACTGAAGTCATTCTTGGTGATGGTTCAAGTCTTCCACATTAGATTCAAAAGATACTGAAGTGTGACTTATGCTAATGTGATTTCCCCTGTGCCTCCACTTCCAAGGCAAGTAATGACCTTTTGGAAAGAAGTGTAAGAAATGCATCTCTAGGGTGACCTGCACCTGCACAGCATGGTCAACAAGGATTTTTTCTTTGTGCTCAAGGACCCTTTTTAGGAGCCATGCCAATTTTACTACTTCCCTGTTTGTTCAAGATTGTCCCCACTGATTTCAGCATTCCTTCAGGGATGAAAAGCAAGCATCAGCCGATAAAAATGCAGCCAGCAGAGGGAGCACAAAACCTTGGGTTTGCAGAACTCAAAGCCCCAGGTCCTCCCCAGACCTCAGTCCAGCAGCCAGCAGGTGGAGAAGCGAGGTCCCGGATTCTGGCATCAGTGGGATCTGGGTGCTGGCCCGCTGCTGAATCCAGGCAGATCTCCTTTGAGGGACGTATACTTCAACCTGGGACTCTAGAGCAATGGTCAACATCAGGCATGGCCTGTTCATGTCTCCTGTAGCTTTGCGTTGCTGCTATGACTTGTGCCCACCTCACATTCCTCTCTCCCACCTACCCTAGAGGGACTATTTCTTGAGCAGTTCATAAGGGCATAGGAGTGAAACTGTCACCTCATTAGTCCCCACCTATCCAACAGGTTGCCTCCAGTAACCAATAGTTAATTCACTAAATAAGAACAAGAACATCAAGAAACCCAAAACAAGGATGAACTCAAATGACTTTGATGTTCAGGTAACCGAAACACAACACCAACAGAAACAACCACCTTGTTCTGTATCACTGCAGCCAAAAATCCTACTGATCTAATCCTCCCTCTAATCCTGCTTCCCTCAATTCTTAGAACAAATCGAGTTTAATTTGGGGAGCTTCTAGATTTTGGCGTCTACACTATGAGACTTTAAATCCGGCAAAGGTAAAGTACTAGAAGGCACAATAGAAACATGTTTGGACATCCAGAGGAGGTTATCTGAGGCCAGTGTGCTTACATAAGGAACTAAACCGTGCTGAGAGCAAAGTGTATGAGCTGAAAAGGAAGAGCAGCATCTTGGGACTGTGGGTCATTAAATGAACTGAGGGCTGTATATATTCTCTTTTTTATATTACCATCATCAGCTCCTGTAGTTTACTTTTAGGTCACTACTTAGGACATAAATTTAAAAGGGTTCTTGTGTTACCAACATCCTTAGATCATTAATATTCTATTTTAATGACCTGGTTTACTTCAGGCTATTTATATCACATGCAGTTTACAATTCCAGCAGCTAAAAACCCTGGCTGGTCGATGGCACCATCAGATTTTTCAAGCTCAGTGCAAGGCCTTCTGATTTATATTGCAGCAGGAGCTGGGGAAACTTAACAAAAAGCTACCCCTTTAACTTTCTAAGTTGGTGACAACATCCTTCACCCAGCAGGATTTATACAACCCCAGAACCACTTACATGTGTGCAGTTCCATAGAGAACGAAGCCATGGGATAAACACAACAAGCACCAGTGACCTTGACTTCGCATGAGCGCAGGATCGGGACCACGTGAGCTCTGAGGCTGCACATCTGCTTCTCCAAAACCTAATGTGGGGTGCACTGAATCAACACTGGGACAGCCACCACTACAGATCAGCTTCCAACCACTTCAGCAGAAAATGAAGGATACCTCAGCAATCTGAAGGCACAAGAAACACAGACACCTTCTCCCACTGTTTTTTTGTTTGGTCAGGTCCCACAAGGCATAACGATGCACGAAGGGCTGCTGCAGAACTGTGCTTCACACCGTCAGCATATTAAATGGGTAGTGGGGAACATCCTCTTTTAAAGACTAAAGGTATGGCATATCAAAATGTAGCAAAGCGTCAAGCCAAAGCCAAGGATCAGAGATCCTCAACTAGAATGATCATTTTCAACCTTCTGAACCCATCAGCAGCACCTTCACATTGCTTCACACATACATAAGATTTTCAAGTGAACTAGTAATACAACAGCATCTTTCCATTCACATACAGCAAGACTAATTTTCTCAAAAGCAGCATTACTGGGTCAGATTTTAGAAATGGAGACTTCAAAGATCGGTCTCTGTGGCAATTACACCATGAATATTTTTAATTATTGACTCTATAAAGCAACTTTTTAAAATTTCCATTTGTGAACAACCACCTAATTAGTGTTTCTTTGGGCCGCTCTGCAGGGCCCTCTGGTAGGCTGAGTTTGCCCAAAGCCCTTGAAGGAGGAAGGAAACCTCAGATAAGACAGCAAAGCCTTGCTCCTTCAGCAACAGCCACTGGAGAGAACTGGAGATAAAGGCAAAGAGGTAGCCTTGCCCCTTGAGCAACAAGACACTGGAGATAAAATGAAGAGGACAAAAGGAGTCTAAGGCAGGAAACTCTGAATTTGTGAACTTGCCACCACTGGTTTTGATGTGATGAGTTCCTTTACTCCAGAAGACTAAGGCTCTACAGGATCTACCCAGATCATGAAGAAAATCTGTTTGGAACTGAGACCACAGTCTATAGTGAGTAATCAACAGCAGCTGCCTTTCATAGGTCTACTTTACTATTCTTTAAACCACTCCTTGGTTTAGTCCAGATGAACTTGTCACCAAATTTTACTAAAATATTTTGCTACAGTATTTATCACAATTTTCCTAACCCAATGACAGACACATTAAGCATGGCATTTGAAGAAGCAAGAGGACAATAAAAAGAATTAGTGGAATGGCTGCTCATTGTTTTATTTTAAATTTCAAGCGAAAATTATTTCAAAGATAGCAAATAAATTGGGGTAGCTCAACAGCTTTCCAGTTGCTGGATGTGGATGACGGGGGATGATATGCGACTCACACCTACATTATTATTGTCAAATATTTATCATAAAGTGCAGACATGTGGTATTTTAGCGATGTAATAGGAATCCTGCCAGGATGTTGTTTCTTCCATAATCTGCCTGTTTAGCTCAGGCAAGGTGTAGTGGAGCCAACCCCGTTTTCTTTGGTATTCTGCAGAAGTCTTTATCATTTTAGCACCATCCAAAATAAATCTGAACTTATTTGCTCCCAATGACCGAAGTACTTAGCTTTAATATCACTGACTTCTGAGACTTAATTTATTTTGACAGTTTTACTCCAGACAAGCTTTGTCGCGTAGCTTCTCATAAAGAATGGGGCTTTAGATCTAAGCAGATCACTTTTTCATTCAGTCTTCTCTGGGACAGATGTCTATCATCTCTTTAAGATTGTTCATCTTGTTTGTAAGTGTGTGTTAGAGTATCTCTATGATTATTATCTATGCCAAGGCTCCCATACTTTTCTACTAACGTCATGTAATAGCATTGCATCAAGGTATCTCAGGACAGCAAGAGCTCACATGGGTCCATTTGAATGCTATGTACGGCTACAATCCACTGATCTGATGTACCCACCTTCTCCTGCAACACTCAGATGAGAGTTCTAGTAAACCACAACTCCACTAGCTAAGGAAACAATCTCAACTACCATGGTTGAACCCACTGGCACACTTTAAACTAGCTTCCCTTGTGAGTACAGAGGTTGGATTAAAACCCAAGCAACCCATACAGCTTTGCCCAAAAGTCTGTGCTCAGACAGTGTCCAATACCAGCATCCCTGCATTCCTAAAACCCTCTGACCATGGAAATGGTCTCAAAGAAATGGTGTCCCATTGTCATGACTTCTGCCTTGCATTTGTCTATTTTTAGCTAGTATTAGGCTGAATTCTTCAACATCCCAATAAATAGTAAAGTAAACCAGCTCTAAATTCTGTTAGAAAAGGCACGGGCAACTATGTCACATAACATACATATGCTCCCTTCACTGTTATTTTCCATGACTGCTCGTAAATCCAAACATTTTGGGTATGCCCATACAAAAACATCAACAAGAACCCCAACCAGAAAACCAGTCTACTAAGCTCTGAGGACTTGCCTTTAAATCTGTGGTATAAACAACATTATTTATCTAGCGTATTAACAATAGCAGAATGGATGTGTGTTGCTGTCCCTGGCTCACAGGAGAATATCCAAGGACTGGGGCATGAGAGAGTTTGGAAAAGCTACAGATTCATAGCCACAAATCTATCTATCTATGGGAGTTTTGCTTGTTGTTTGTTTTTTTTTTAAAAAAGATGGATCTTTCCCCACTGCAACACCCTTACTTTCCAATCTGCACCTTTCCCCTCAGACCTTTTCTTGGGGCCCACAATGCCCTCGGGCTTCTTCCTCATCTTCTGCCTATTCAGGAAAGGTCCCTCCACAAACACAGCTACTAGTCAGGGGATGCTGCCTTCCCAGAACAGGTCAGGGCTGAGCTCTCATTTCTACCCCAGAGGGAGCAATAGGAAAAATTTCCTCTCTCACCTGCACACCATGTTTTCATTAAGCTTACAGAGCATGGTATTTCTGACTTTTTTAATGCAATGATTTTCAAAGCCATGGAGAACTAGGACAGGTAAGGGAAAAAAACCCAACAAACTGACAAAACTAAACAATCAAACAAAAAATCCAGCCAGACAAAAAACCCCAAAATCTCCCCCCCAAGCAACCTCCCCCACAGCAGTAACAGTGCAGACCCTATGTCAGCCCCACAGATGACAGAATACAAACTTCAAAATACTGCTATGATTTCCACTTGATTAAAAGAGGGTGTCATTTTTTCGTGACAAAGTAAAGAAAAAAACCCCCAAATTTGCTAGAAAGCCACGAATAAATGTGACTATATAAACGCCTACTTTATACCGCATACAATTTATTTACTTGAAACATCGTTTATTTCCAAGTAGAGCTCAAATACCCACTTAGTCTAAACAAGATGGACTAAGTATGATCTACTGCTCTGCATCTTTACACGCACCAGGTTAACACAGGCGCAGGTCCTTGCCTGGCTGCAGAGGCCGGGAGCCCGGCCACGCCAGCTGCATTGCTGTCCTTACAAGGGTTAGACAAACAGCCCAAACTCTGGTGAAAAGGAAATGCATTTTGAGTTCACAGTGGGGCTATCACTTGGCTATTTCTGTAGCGCCTGTGTCTAAAAAAAGATGCAGTTCACACAAGTAGCTATTTTACCTTACTGTCCCACAAGATCTAAATGCATTTTTTCCGATTACACTTTCCCACCATAAAATACACAACAAAATGTGACAAATATTTTTAAATATTCCTATGAAAGCATTTTGTTTATATATAGAAACATGAGTATATATGGAAACATACAAAACCCTGTGTTTATATATAGATGTCTCCTCACTGTAGAACTAATATTAGTTCATGGAACTGAAGTCACACACGACAAAAAAAATGAATTAAAGTTCCAGTGAGCTTTGCCATGAAGTAGACAAAGCAGAAAAAAACCCTCTTGGATTTATGACAATACCATTCAGCATTTAATACAGAGAAATTCCCTTGAGAACTTCTCTGACACAAGAAATACACAACGAAATAAATAAACTAGGAGAAAAGTCCACTGTCTCACTGAAGAGATTTGTAGTCCACGTCTTTTTTTTTTTCTCCTCCACTCCAGTAAAATCTGTTGTGAACCACAAGAGAGGTGCAAAGAGGTCTTCTTGGGGCCTAAAGCCCATCTTCCGGGGAACAGACCATCAGCTTCACTAAGGTCCTGGGCATTTAAAGCTCTTGTAGAGGAAACACTTCAAATGACTACCACAACTGCTACCCTTGTGAGAGCACTCCACACTATAATGCCCCTCTGTACAAAAGAAATATACTTTGACAGTTACATGAAAGTAATAACAGTTCCTCAAAAGACTTATTTACACAAGTTTGAGGGGGTTTGAATTTTACTCTCTAATTATTCCTCCATGGTTTGGTATCCCAAACACTGTACTTCTTGCATTTAACCAAAAGATAAATGTAAAATTGACTAATCTGTTTCAATGTTTAAGCCGAGGGAAACAAAACAGCAGAAAATGACAGACTTTTTTTTTTTAATTGATAAAATTTAAATACCTTTTCCATGCCCTCAGAGGAATTAATAAAATGGATGAAGAATACCCCCTCTTTTTTTTAAGAGAACAACTCTCAATCCCATCTCATTTTGTCTGTTCAAGCATTATTCTGAACCATGAGTCTCTATTCACAGCACTTATACTACAGTACTTAAAAATGTCAGAGGAGCCTGTTTTAACATCCAGCCAAACATCTCTGCTTGAATGCCTTCCTTCATGAGTACAGAACCCTAGTTTTCATGAAGAAGGAGAGTTTTCAGCAACAAAGCCCAGGTACTTTTGTTTCACAACTATTGCCATGAATACAAAGAAACCTTGGATAACCTGGACAATAAATAGCTCGAGGTTTTTTTTAAAATACAATAAAGCTAATGAAATAACAGAATACCCAGCCCCATGTCTCAGATTACAACTTTGTGTAACATGCTGCAGTCAAGCAGACAAAAGCAACCAAGAGAAGGGTCTGAATGGGGAAAGGCTGGAGTAGGCACTGTCCTAGAGCTTAGTTGAGAGCCTCATACAATAGCTGGGTAGAGCAGGAGTGGCAGATGGCTTTCCAGAAATGAAGATGAATTACTCTCAGGAACAGAATTTGCCTCCTCTCAATCTTTAAAGGCTGGTNGTGTTATCAACACTCTCTGGCTCCTAGTACTTCAGCATGAGGGCTGTATGGGGAAAATCAGCTCAGACAGACCCACTACACCTGGTTACTTCCATGGCAACCAGATTCCCCTCTTAGCAAAAAGTTGTTGATGTAAAGCTCTGTTTTCTGCCCTGTAATTCCTGTTGTGTCAAATAACCAGAAAAGCAAATGGGACCGAGGACGAATAAATTAAATTCCAAAACTGAAGCAGTAAAATTCCAAAGTTTTCTTACAAAAACTTTACAGATCTCTGCCCCACTTCACAACATCATCACCTTCTTGCTGGCTGAAAAGTAGCAACTATATAATAGGTTCAGCCTCATTGTACAAGAGAAGGGTACCATCTTCTGATCTAGAACAAGACTGGATCACACTGTGGTGAACACAGAACAAGACTAGTTCCAGATCCTGGGAACAAGAACTCCAAATCTACCCAGCTTCTCAGGAACACCAAGTTCTTTTATGACCACAAGTGATCAGGAGCTCAGATCTATTATTCACTGAGATGATGACATGTCTGGCAGAACAACAGCTCTTGGCAGGACAGCAAAATATTTATGCAGTACAACAACTCAAAGGAAATGATTTGCCAAATTGAATGCAACAATAGTCTTCAACTTTTCTCAATTTGTGGACTGCTAAAAATGTTCAGTGGGAATGCAGAACTCTGTACAGCTGAGCTCTCTACTGACAACAGGCTTATTGTTTTTAAGATATCTTTTACTGAGACGTCAGAAATAGTCCTTGGATGCAAGCTGGAAAAAAAAAATAATAAAAAAAAATAACCAGACCACATTATTTCCTGGAAGTTTTCCATCCAAGTATTAAGCAATCTTCCTTACCGTATACAATAACCAAGACTTAAAAGCCTGAAATCAAATTGTTACAGATCCCTGCATAATAAAGATATTCTTCCTAGAGACATTAGCAAGAGCTTACATGACATACAGAAATCAACCAACATCTAGAGTGGTCAAATAACTTAAAAGCAGAGTAGACCCCAGACCAGGTAGGGCCTGCAGCAGTGTATCACTGAACAGAGTGACCTGGGCTCCTTGGGGCAGAAAGTGAGAGTAGATGCAAGCCTGAGCACTGGATCCCACACGGGTGTATTTCTAAGGAAAGCTGAAATTAGTGGTTGGTGACAGTGGTTTTTTTGAAGGCAGCATTTAAAGACTTATTAACAGAAACAAAATATAAGGAACAAGAAAGAGAAGGAAAGGGAAGAACTCTGGGAATTGCAAATGAGATTCATGTTATTTCCACTGTGGCAGCACTTGAACCACCATTTCTGCCCCAGCTCATTAGACTACCCAGTAATTTTCCTGCTCCTGTAATGGTAATCCGCAGTGGGAGCCATGGCAATG